>MU228471.1:5499456-5509548 GCA_018584345.1 Thuja plicata | reverse complement strand
TATTAAATTTGCTTTTGTAAAAATTGGAATTGGAATTCAAAATTCCAATTCCACCTATTTAGATGGAAGATGATATTCCCATTTTGGGGGCAAAATGAGAATTTCAGAATTCCAATTCCATTTTTTTGAAAGGACCCAAACATGGAATTTGGCATTATCCAGAATTAGATAATGCCAATTCCGGTCCAATTCCTGCTACCAACGGGCCCTAAATGGAATAGACATAGGTTGACATGAAGGTGAACTTTTCTAAAGCATTATTTATTTATGTATTTGTTTTTGCATTGTTATTTATCTTATCCTTCCACTCTCACTCACTAATTATGTGATTATTTGTGTTGCATAGAAAGGACCACATCAATACTATGTTTTCAATCCATGACTGACAACAAGGGATGAAGTGTTGATTCAATGTTATGATGTGTGGTGTAAAAATAATTCGTTGCAATTTAGGCAACTTTGATGTATTTTTATGAATTTTATCTTCTACCATTTTTAAGCTTGAGTAGATCATGTGAGTTTTTATAGAGCTTCCAATTTCAACATTGCACATGGTTTGCCCCATCATTGAAAATCATCGAATGAGATTTTTTCATGGCTTTAATGTCTTACAAATTAGTGTTGTGTGGTAAGAAATAGTGGTGGTAGGGGTGAAGATGATTTATTTTGTAGCTATCTTTTGTGGTGGTGCATTTTGACATTATTTGAGGTTTACTCTAGGAATTGTTTGTTCAATCACAAAAATGGCATTCACTCCATGAGTTTTTCAAGTAAACTTAATTCTAGATATCTCAATATTTCAATTTATCTTTGTCTCATATAACTTTGTTTTTCAATTATTTTAATTTAACCTTTTATTAATTTAGAGTTTAATTTCCATTATCATTCATCATTTGTATTAGACATCTCTATGAATTGTATGGTGTGTTTGTTTTCTCTGTAATATAGTATCATAGTTTTATTTTCATGTAAGCTAGGGGTGGAATAGATTTATCAAAAAAAGTTAGCAATCACCATGATTGAACTTTATTGTGAAATAACTAGGCCTCATTTGGTTGAGGGGTGGAATTGGATTTTGATGCCCAAAACCAGGTTTTGAGTTCAAATCCGTCGTTTGGTTCGCCAAATGCAATTCATATTTTAGACTAAAAATCTGATTTTGGATTAAAAAAATGAGCGACACCATCTTCCCACCCAATAGGTGGAATCAGATTTCTAATGTTGGTTTTTTTGTTTTTTTAACCTCATTTTATAATTTCGTCGGGTCCCGAATACCTACTTAAACAACTTGGTTCAGCAAAAGCGTGAGATGGACTTGGTAAACTGGCAATCTCTTGCTATTGTTATTGCTTGTTTGTATCTCCGTTGGTTGCTATTACAGTCATGCCCATTCCTTTTGTTGTTGTGTCGGGAAAATAATTAGACACTGATTGAAAAATAATCTGGATTTACTAAAAAAAAACCATCAGCGTGAGACATTACTTAAGAACATACCTAGAAGTTATGTTCTTACTTCCAAGTTGTCCTCTGTGTGCTCCACGCTTCCAAACCAGATCAACCATATTATTTGCATGCTCTTCAATTTATTCCAATTTATATTTTTCTTGGAATAACCAACTTGTGTCTATATTCACTTGCAAAAACCACCTCATATCTGTGTTATGCTATCAAATATAGGTAGATCTACACAATTGAAGATTTCCCTAAGGAACAAGCAACTAAAGACAACATAATGTTATGTGCCTGAAACCCTTGAATAAAGAGGGAGAAGCAGAAAAATTAAGTCATCAAAAGTTGTTTTCTACCCTCTTTATCTCAAAGCAAATTCTACAGCCATGGAAGGCCAGACACATAGTAGATGCACTGAGCGAACAATGAATGGAAGAAAAGGGCAAAACTTCATGAATGATATGAAATTCTCCGCCTTGCAAAATGTGCTTGATTTAGTCCATTGTTTACGTGAGTAGCTCTTGAATTGGTTGTATGTTTCGTGTTACCACCAAGCTCCTTCTTTTTGTCTCTTCGTTTCCATCCACCATTGTATCATTCTTTCACTGCCTACTTTGCAACCAAACGCAGAAGATGGATTGACTCATGCATCTTTCGGGTCAACCAAACGGTCCAAACTATATCCGGAAGATTCAAAACCCTATTTTGAAATAATCAGGTTTTGAGTCCAATTCCAATTCCCCAACCAAACGGGGCCTAATGCAACATGATCTAACCAAGAGAAATAAGAGAAAAAAATATAAAGTTGGTAACCAAAAGGGATACAAAGAATTTCTTAAAAAGGTCCAAAAAACCTTTTCACTTGCATTTAGGAGGAGAGGATGAGAAAAAAATATAACCACTTAAAAACTAGTAGACTTTGGTGCCACCCTTTTCTAGGACATGACTCAAATAATATAGAAAAATATTGTTGCAAATGATTGGTACAAAAGTAGTCATCTCAAAGATGGTCTTTTTAATGACATAGCAACCATGCAAGACAGCTAATCACAATATCAAGTGAGTGAGATTGGAAGGATAAGTTAAATGATAATTCAAAAAGAATTTAAAAAAATATTGATTTAGAAAAGTTCACTGGTGTATCACCTAGTGCGCCTTCCGTTTAAATAAAAAGGTGTGTAAGGGAGTTAAAAATGGACACGTCATAAAAGAAGGACCACTAATTATCTTGCAATAGTTATTTCTCAATAAAGTTTGGATGTAAACAAACACACAATCTAAATTAGTAGCACTAATAAGACCCACAAGGGATACATGAGATTGGTTGAAAAAGGTCCAACAAACCTTTTCCCCTAGCATTGAGGAGGAGATGATGACAAAAGAAAATATAGCTACTCTCTTCCACCCTTTTCTAGGGCATGACTCCAACAACATGAAAAAGTATTACTACAAAAGATAGGTACAAAAACAATCATCTCAAAGATAGGGTCTTTAATGGCATTGCAACTCTACATTAGATTAGAAGACCTAGTCACATCAAAACAAAAATGATGTCAAAATTTTCACACTATTTAACTTTAACAAATGAAATTTCACATTTAATTAGATGTAATTTATTACTTCAACAATGTAGAAGCAATAGTTGTGATTTTGTTCTTTGTCAAGGGTTGGTATAGGGTTCTCCGTGTGCACACACCGAATCACATAATAATGAGTGAGAGTGGGAGGATAAGATAAATAATGATAATGGATAAGTAATGCAATCAAACAAAAAACAATGATTATGCCGCCCCACGTGGCTTCCATTAAGATAAAAGGGTAGACATCACGGGGGAAGGACCACAAGGTAATGTAATTGGCTCTACGAATACCGACAGAAAATACACGCGCCGGCACCGGCGCAGTCGCTGTCATCAGAACCGTACGTACCTGCCCGGGTGGGCCCCGCCAGGCTAAATGCCAGGCGCTATTCTCACTGCACGTGCCACGAAATAACGTGGGCCCACGCTCACAATGCTCGCCGCGATGCACGCGTCGACCTCGCACGTGCGAGATCACCCCAGTCCTTAACACACATAAATAACTGGAGTTAAATAGCAGTCTCAATGAAGATGCATTGTATTGGGTCTTTACTACTCATGTTTCTATTGGGTCATTCTTTGCCCATTCAAATTTACCATGTACTAATAGCTCTATGTTTGTATTTCTAATAGACAATAGGACGTTTTTTCATAGGTATTGGCAAATTTTGAACAACTATTGGGACATTTGTGCATAATTATTGACAATTTTAGAGGTGGTTGTAGTTGTGGGGCATCTTTAAGTAGGCATTAGGCAATACTTTGAAATGATTGTTTTTTAAGTAGTTAAGTCGCATATGGAGACAACCAAAATAAAATGTCCAAATCTGATGTACCCTTAAGGATTTGTGGGTATGTGATGTTGACTATATTGGCTACTAGTACGCTTCCCATGAGGTTTAGGGTTTTGAGTGTCCTAACTTATTTTGATTGTGAGGAGATTGTTTTGAAGCAAGTAGATAAGTAGGAGAAACAACATATGTAGCACGAGTGTATGTTGTTCTAGGAGTTGGATGCTCTCAAAATGAACCTCCAATGAGTAGTGTCATATGATATGGAAGTCCACAAACATATCATTGGTTTCAACAAATCTTATGCTTTCAAGCTTGCTAGACATGGCTTTATAGCTTGAGAAGGTAAATATGTTATATTGAAATGTATGACCAAAAAGCCATGTACATGGAAGTGAGTGTGAACATGTTTTCTTTTCAAAATAAAAGATAAATTTAGAATTTTAAAAATTTGTTACAAAAAGAAGAGGGTGAGGAGAAGATATTGAAGTTATAAAAGGACTTTTATTTGTAAAAGATGAGTTTTTTCCATGGGAAAGGGGAAGAGCTATATTTGGAATTGTTAGAGCTTATGTGTTCCAATTTGTTTAAATAGTGAAGAAGAATTATTGTTCTTCTTGAACTTGATTATTATTAAGTTAAATTGGTTATCTATCTATTTTCTAGAATTTTAAATCAAAGTGTTTGTGCTTGGTTGTTCTTTTTGTTGAAGTTTGCAACACAAATGCCTAGGATCAAATGACAAAATGACAAGGTAGAGCGTGAATGTGCGCTTATGTGCTCAACTATGAATAATAATATGCATGAGAAAATTTTAAAGCATGTGTAAAATTAATTAATGCAACAAATATGCATGGTCTAACACTCCCCTTAAGTGTAACTTAAGGAGACAAAAAAACTCTAAGCATGAAATACAGGAATGGGTCTTGGCAACTATAGGCTTGATTAGGTACCCATGTACAAACCAATGCAACTCACACCAGTGAGGTCTCTCTAAATGGAGGAAAGGAGAAAAATCACATGGGAAAAACCCATCTCCAAAAGCAAGATATGCAACTACATGTAATTCAAAAGAACATCCTCTAAGACATAAGAAAAGTGTGGACATCTGTCAAAAGATAACTGTTATAGTGTTGAATGAAGGACCTCCTCTGAAAACAAGATGATGATCAAGATTAATCTGTATGAGTGCCCCCAAAAAAACTAATCAAATGATGAACATATGGCAAACAAAGGCAAAACATGGGCAAAACAAATACCAGTTGAAGATACAATAGATAACAATTTGCATGATTGTCCTGAAAAACACTACTTGAACAATGAACAGATGGAAACAAAGGCAAAATATCTATCAGCCGAAGATGCAAATGGCACATAAATATCTACAAGTGACCCCAATGACACTACTCAACTATGCAAGACCAAACTGCTAGCTAAAAATGCAAGTGCCAATAGTCTAAAGAACTAATCAACTGAAAAACCAAGGAAGCTTTAGCACAAACAATAGAAACCCCCCATAATTCTGACAAAGGAGAGGTATGACAAGTCAACTGAAACTATGTATCACTAAGGAGAAGATGAAGGCAAGGCCCATGCAAAAAGAGCATGATCTTTTCCTGTCTAAATGAGATGGAGTGGAATCACCCATACTAAATGACTACAAGAGAAAACTCCCAAAACAAGAAAACACAAACCCTCGGGTATAATTAGATAGGCAAAAAATATCAAAATGAAACTTTTTGAGATCAAAGTGTACTTGATGAAAAATATGCAGAAAGGTACTTGATATATGTGTAGAGGATGGTGAGAGCTTTCCAACGATGTGTAGAAGTTGGAAAACAAAGTTCAGATGTACAAGATATGGCCTTGGAAGCGCAAAACAAAAGTTTGACTTTGGAGGTCTGGTATAGAATAATGGTGAAGAATATTATCAATCTAATACCATAAAAAAATCACCACCAGAATTAGATTTATAATGATATCTCATTTGCTCAATTTTGATATCATATGCTCAATTTAAGGCCAAAAAATGAATAGTTTCTCTTTAGGGCAAGGAGGTCAAAGTGGTCAACCAAGACTGCGAGGAAAATATTGACAACTGTCTAACGTCACCAAATATTCTTAGAATATTTTTTCATCGGAAAAAAATGCCTTTGCCAGGAAAAAATTAGCCACCAGAATATAACTTAGATACCATAAACTATTCTTCTTTGCTAAAAATTGAGAACAATCACTAAACTTAGAGAGTTGTCAAAAATGTACCATCAAGCTTGACGGTCTGTTGATGGTCAAATGTTGATGTCAATATGAAACCCCATGTAAATGCATTGTTTTAGGTCTGTACATGTATAGACCTCTTTGGGGATTAAATGACCCCTCTTTTGCCTTTAAAAACTTTTAAGAATCTTTTTTTTTTTTTGGAATTTTTCAAAAATAAATTACATTTTTTTTTTGCAAAAGAAAATTTTGCATTGTTTTAAAAGGTTGCCTAATTTATTTCTTACCAGCAACTGTTTGTGTAGATGTCCCATCCGTACATATGCCTCGAAATGCTTGTTGACTTCGAGATGCATGTTGACCCTAAAAAAATAGCCCCAAATTTCACAGTTTCTGATTTCGATATTTGACTATCCATTTATTGGTTTTTGGCCATTCTGAACGTGATAGTACCTCTATTTTTCTCCACAATGCCTATATTTTTTTTTAATCCCTAAATTATGCCTCATTTTCATGCCCTCGGCAAAAAAAAATCAAAAAAACTTCTCAAATTTTGACAAAATGATAGTTCATCTTAGGATTTTGGCATGCTACAAAAATGATGGTGATGTTTATTTTGGACCAAAGTGCCCAGAAATATGAGCTTTCCTTGAAATTCATGCCCATAGAAAAGATCACCTAAACCCTCAACTACTCGAAATTTGATGGAATGATTGTCAATCTAGGGGGTTTATGATGTTGCAAACACAATCGTGAGGTTTGTGAAGCTCCAAAAAAAGAAAAAATCACCCAAATCCAAATTCACACAAAAAGGAAAATTTGGAGACCATGCAACACTCTTGAGAAAAGAAACCCTTAAATCTTGAGAAAGAGTTTGTTGAATCCATGCTCTGATACCATGTTGAAGTTTGCAACACAAGCACCTATGATCAAACAAAAAAATGAAAACACCTTCCACAAGGAGGGAAATAAGAAAATAATTGCTACATTTGTCAAGATAAAAAAAAAGATTACAAGATAAATTACAACTAAGACTAGACCAATTTCTTTTATAGAAAGCAATATCCCTAAAAATAGACAAAAGCTAACTCAAACTAAAAATAGTAAACTAGTGCTAGATATGCAAACTAGAAGTGCATGATATGCACAAAGTGCAAACTGAAGCCTAACTAGACTAGACTATCCTAAATATAAGCCCAAATAAGTGAACTTAAGCTAGAACATGAATGTGCAAACATGTGCTCAATTATGGATAATAATATACATGAGAATATTTTAAGCATGTGCACATTTAACTAATACAACAAATATGCATGCTCTAACACTTTCTCTCTCTTCTAGCAAATTGAAGTTATGGTTCTTATGTTCATAAGAAGAATTATTTATCTTCTCTTTTATTTAATCTTTCTTACCTTTTTATTTATTGGTTGTAAGTACTTGAAAACTCAAATCTTTATCATATGAGGGAATCACCCCTCTCAAACACAAAGAAGAATCATTAATCTCATAATAATTTTTCTATTTGTTGGTGTAATTTGTCACAACCCATTGGGCGAGTTAACTTTCTCAGTGACAAAACTATTTACCAATAGAGGTATAATTTGTTTCTCTTAAAGTATGCCTTTATATAGGATAATTAACAAGTGTTATTTTATATTTGACAATTCAAGATATCTCTCACATGTAATTTATTACTCCTAAAACATGGTTTTAAATGGTACAATTTTGTTTACATGTTTTATCAAAACAAGTTTCTTAGTTGAAATAGCAAGGGTAGATGCCCCAAAGGTCCTTATTGTGTTTTCTATGAAGATAACAAGAAATTAGTGGCTCGCCTCTTTCTCTAATTTCTTGTTATTCTAGGGACTTAGTTGTAGTGATAATAGATCTAGGGCCATACCTATAGGGATTCATGATTATTATTTTCTTGATTTCTTGGCCAATATGGGGCATCCACCTTCTTGTACTTCTATTTTAGAATTCGATATCACATTCCATTATCAGATATTGGAAAAATCTAGTGTGAAAGGAATCACAAGAATTTTATGGACGTCAAAGTCTTTTTTCTCAAATTTGGAAGTATATTTGAGATTCTCTAAAAGCAACCATTACTACTAATCACGGCGAGGTTGAGCATTTGTCTCCTTAAAAATAGTGAATTCTAAAAGATTTTCAATTTCATGTAGCTATGGATCTCTTATCCGAGTTTGGTCCTTACCTTCAAATTTAAAAAAAAACGTTAACAAATTAGGGAAACCATCATAGGAAAATTGGTTACTTTGTTGGTGAATTTATTTGTTTCTTTTCTATGTGGCTATGGGGGTTACTACTAATAACTATATGGAAGGTTGAGCTATTCTTCAAGCTCTAAAAAGAGCTTAAAATTTGGGCATAAATAAGATCATATGTAAAACTAAATAATTTATCATGATATCTCTCTTCAACAAGACTCTTCTTAGAAGCTTGGTATCCTAGCTGAATAAATTCACCATCTAGCTCCTTGGTTTGAACACATATTCTTGTTTTGCATCCCTAAAAATGGAACTCACTAGTAAATTATCTTACTAAGCTGGGAGCCAAAGTTGATTAGCATTTGAATATTTTTTCTTGGGAGTTTGTCTCCTCAGAAGCCTAATAAACTCCTTTAACTCATTCAACATGAACAACCATAATTCTAATTTAAATGTGTTATTTGCAAATTTATTATGTCTTCTATAGCTTCATAATTTGGACTAGTAATTTGTTTGGTTCTTTAGTTTTTCATGATTACTAGAACTACTGATGTTTGGATTATTTTCCATCTTTTCATTATTTTGGTTGTTTCTATATAAAAGAGTATTTCAAGCCTAGATGAATTTTTCCCTATTATCTCTCTTTATGGCCTTTTCCATATGGGGATCATTAATTTGTAAACTACATAGTTTTCTTTTAAATAATATTTTGATGTTTTCCCTTTCAAACAAAATGCTAAGAAAACATATTATAGCTCTATTTAATTTGTAGGGAATTCTAGGAAAAAGGATATTGTACACCTCACACTAGAAAATATATTTTAATCATGCAAAAAAAATATTTATTTATGGTGCATCTTTAGAGATGTGTTTATCCACATTAAGTATTTTTTTGAGTCCAAAATGTGTACAGTAACATTGGTTAGATATATTATGTGTGGGTTGCATATTGGAAAAATATTTAATATTAAGAAATGTTTGGTGCAAATAAGTAAATTTTGGGGTCAATGGTTTTGAGAAAAATAATTTTGAGACATACCATAGTCTATTTGTGTAGGGTCAAGTCTATAAAATCAAGCACATGTTAAGTGGTTGAGGTGGGTTATTATTTTTATCGAGCTCTCTTGTCTAGAGTGCATATATATATGAGACATGACATGAGATGTGTGGTTGTATGATTACCCATTATATATTGGATGCATGAATGATGCATTAGAAGAGCTTGATATTTTAGGGTATTCATGGATATATTATGCATATTCTAATGCTTCATTGATGAATGATTTTTTGAGTGTGGATGTTTCTCGAGAGTGAGTGTTTCTATCAAAAGTGTTTTCACAAAGTGTATCTTATGTAATCTCATGGTGTATCTTGATTTTTTCTAAATTTATAATTATTTTATAACCTCGTTATATTTATATAATCTATAATAGGGTTATTTAAGAAATAATTTGATTAACTTGATAATTTGTTGTTCTGTACTTGTACCTGCAAGAAAAATAGTTTTGTTTGTTGGGGGAGGGGTTTGCCTTAGTCAAACCCTGATTTAGGAATTAACCTTGAAATCAGAATTGAAATGGAGAATGCTAGCAAGTAGTAGAGTAGATCTAACAATGAAGCTATGATATTCAATAGATATGCAATTATATTTCAAATGTAAACAAGTATGTTAATATAAAAGCTTAGACTCAACATTGAAAACCATAAATGTAAATCAAAACCTCCATGATTGTATGCTTGGAATCCACCTTGAAGGAAGAATGAATGAATCTTGAGGATGCACAAAGGATCTTGAAGGAAGATCACACCACCATGATGGATAGA
>MU228471.1:5441074-5453004 GCA_018584345.1 Thuja plicata | reverse complement strand
TCTCTCCCATTTCTTCTAT
The DNA here is from genome assembly GCA_018584345.1 of Thuja plicata. Classification (NCBI taxonomy): domain Eukaryota; kingdom Viridiplantae; phylum Streptophyta; class Pinopsida; order Cupressales; family Cupressaceae; genus Thuja; species Thuja plicata. Next base: position 5,452,985 of record MU228471.1, on the reverse strand, counting down.
AAATAGGAGCATGTTTTGAGAGCAAATAAGCCTTCATCTTAGATCAACATTGCATTGTTATGCTGCTAGTTTCATCTTAGAATTGCATTCCATATTACTACATGCTAGTTTGTTACTTCTATTTCATCTTTTATAGCTTAAATGCATGCTTATTTCATCATTTAGCTTGTTTTCAATTAAAATCCTTCATGCTAGAATAGTATTGGTCACTGATTTATAGCATATTCTGAGGGCTAAATATGTTATTTATTACACTCTTTCTAGTTAGAAGGCAATAGGCCGATATTAGTGGTTTTTGAATGTTTTATCTAACCATTTATACTAATGCAATGACCTATTGAGTGTTTGTGTTGATCTAACAGGTACCCAAATACACACACACAGAAACAAGAAGGGTATCCATAGCCAAAACGTAAGTCTTTATAAGGAAATAATGTTGCAGAATAAACAAATGCCACTAAGATAAGGAAAGTAGATCCTTAGACAGAGAGAAATAAGGAAAAACTTTCCCCCCAGGGATGAAAGCAAGGGATATACCAATCAAATCAAGATATATTGTAACAAAGAGATATCTTTGCAAAACAAATGTCTTAGAAATGATATCATGAATACTAGAAGAAAGCTATATATGATTATGAGAAAAGGAAGGATGTACCATATCATAATACAAAACCATAGGGATAAAATATACAAAGAATAACCAATTAAGCTCAAAACAAAATACATGCTAAGAGCATAATGGATCCTAGGGAAATGGAAGAAATACCTCTTGCTCCCCAGTCAAGAGACAAGAGGGGGAAAGATCTATATTATAGAAGAACGATGGGTATTCCCTAGATGGAAACTATGAAGAAATTATAATACCGTACGAGAGTGAGATATAATTCCTAAAGTATCTCTTTCTCTAACATACATCTTGAAATTCACATAATCAGCAAGTAAATGTGTATTACTATAGTGAAAAGGACATTTATACTTGGAGAGAGCATCTTTCGGCATAGGTTTAAAGATTTATTTCTTAGAATTCATTAACTGAACATACACCTTCTTAGCCACATCTTGAGGGGTATCATGGTAATATAAGGAAGGTATTGGAAGAAGAACATGAAGAGGAGGGCGACGATGAAAATCAACCACCTTAAATTGAGATAGCGGAAATCCTAGACTGTGCCTATTTTTCTTAGGGGATAGATGAATTGGATATTTAATACTGTGTTCATTAACACCAAGCCCTAAACCCTTATAACCTTGTTTATCCACCATATTGTATCATGTAATGTACATATCTTGTAAAGCTTCTACAGGAGGTGATTGTTCATGGTGATCATGAGAAAATGTTGTGTAAGGCGGAATGATAGATTTAGAAAAAAAAATATTTTCTCTTCCCTTTAATATCATCATGGATCAGATAAGAAGGGGAAGGTAAAACATAGAATTCTTGCACATCTGCATCATAAACCATAGTTTGAGACCCATCATAAGTGTAGGAATAATGATGGATAGAAGATGGAGAAATAGGAGTGGGAATATTAGGAATTGGATTAGGAAGGATAAGCTTAGGATTAGGAAGATTAGGAAATAGATTAGGAAGGATAGGATTAGGGTTAGGAAGATTAGGAAATGGGATATCATCTACCAAATTATTCACATAATCCAAAAGAGCAATAAGTCCGTCGCACAAATTCTTAATGAAAGTTTTGAAAGTAGGAAGGCTAGTGTTAGTCAATCGCGTAATAGCATAAGCAAGTGAAACATGAAGAGTGACAAAAATAATGAAATAGATGATACTCTCATAAGCATTATCATAATTGAGAGATTCAAGAAAAACATGAATAGGTGTATTGGGAATAACAGGTAGCGTAATAATGCCCAAAGTTCTCTTTGCAATATTATCAAATCCACGAATAGGGACATTATCAAGTTGACTAGTTGTAAGATCAGCCTTAACAGCCTTAAGCATATCCATGCTACACACATTAAGCCTAGATCCATTGTCAATTAATATTCTATGAATGATACTCTTATTAATAGAAACAACAACCATAAAAGCATCATATTGATTCTGCACCTCAACAAAAGGTAAATCATCATCGGTAAACACAATAGGAGGTACAGAAGGAGTAATATGCATGCAATCCAAAAAGGAACTAATATTCTCTTGGTTAGGAGGTGAAGAAGGAAGGGTAGATAAATCCTTTTTCAATGCCTCATGATATGTCAGAGAAGTTTGAAGCAATTCCCATAAAGATATTTGGTGCAGGAGCACCTAGGTAAGGCTAGTTGATAACCTAGGCTCCTAGTTTGATTTTGGCTTGTAATGGCCTTAGCCAAGACACTAGTGAAATAATAGGACTAGATGGTTCCTAAGGTGTGTTTTGATAGGTTAGGAGGCCTCATTAGGTAATTAGTGACCTTAGTTGCAAATATTGCTCAAATTTGTCGAGTTGTGTAAATGTTGTCAATATTGTGGTAAAAGTTGCATTTATGCATTTAACGGTCAAATTGGACAAGGGAGTGTTTAGGAGACCTATTTGATGATTTAATTATCCTAGATATGCATTTGGTTAATTTTCTAGTATTTTTGACCAGGATGTATGCAAGAATCCAAAAGTTGTAAAAGTTGTCAATGTTGGCATTGACAACATTTATTGCAATTAAGACACTTCGAGAAATTGGGTTTCTAACTATCTGAAACTATTTAGTTAGGGTCCTAGTCAACTATATAAGGCCTCTCTCAACCTGTGTATGATGTTGGTTGAAATTTTCATGAAGAACCAATTTAAGGGATTACAAGTTTTCTGAGCATTTGAATACATTTTCTTGTTTGAAGTCTTTTGATGGATTAGATACTGCATTGTAGCTCATGAAGATGTTAGAGTAATTGTTTTTTGAGTTCTGTGTGGCATTAGGTTAGCATTTTGATTTGTTTTAGAGATTTTTGTAAATTCTTTTGTTTCAAGCCCTGTCGCTGGTCTAAACCAGACAGGCTTTGTAAATGGGATCATAGCTCATCATTCCACTGTGGCATCTACACGGGCTCTGGGAATTGGTGAGATGAATCGTTGTACTATATGGGTGCAGAAGGAGGGGCCCTATAAATATTTTTTACTATTTTTTCAGTCATGCCCTTGGTGAGCCAGTGTTGAATGGCTAGGGAATACAGAGAACTGCAAGAGCAATTCAGTGGATTGAATGCATTGAATGCTTCAATCTGAGTTAGTGGAGAGGAGGATAGAGGGTTAAGAAATCCCCATACCCAAGGAGAAGTTTGGGTATCATTTTTTGTGAGGAAAGAACACAAACCCTTATGTAGATAGTCCAAGCTCTTTGAAACCCTTGATTTTAGGCATGTTTATAGCATCCTGGTGTACAGACAGATTGGGAAGTGGAAACCAACAAAATCTTGAAGGGTTTCGTAAAGGGTGTCTGAAAGTGGAATTTTTTTTGGATACTTGTTTGGGAAAGTTTAGATTTATAGGTCAATTAGTCAGAAAAAGACCTAATTGCTTGTAGCCCTATTTTGGGTGAATTTGCAATGGTTCCTTGAGCTCGATTACAGTTATAATGCAAATTATGTTTGTAGGCATTGGATTGGATCCAATTGACATGTTAGAAGCCTACCTCTCCACATGTGTGTGATCTTGAGCATCATGGATCATTTAGTGTGGGAGGTGCAATAAGACCTTTGTGGGGCTATGTGATGAATGTTTTGATTTCTTGATTGATGTAAACAAGTTGAAAGAAGAAGGATTTGAGTAGAGAATCCTTAGAAGATTAGGGTAATATAATAACCCTAATAGGCTAGAGAAGTGGCCTAGAGGAAACCCTAGGGGAAGATAGGGTTGTGAAGAAGTAATACTTGTAGTTACAACAAGTTGGTATCAGAGAAAGTTAAAGATTTGGGAGTTGGTGTATGTCTCTAAATACTGGTGAATCAGTAAGGGGTATAGTATGGTGACTAATTCATAGATAGCTAAGGAGATGGGTGAGAAAAATGAGAAGAATAGAATCCTTGAAGAGGCCCTAGAAGATATGAGGATCAAACTACAAGAAGTAGTTGATGCCAGAGATAAAGGCAAAGAAGTTGAAAGCGGTGACATAGGTAAAAAGATTGCTAAGGAAGATATCATCCCTGAACCAGACCTTGGCTTGAATGAAGAACCCTTCTTGAAATACATAAAATCCATAGGAGGAAAGGCATTGGAAGGAGTACCACTTTTTAGTGGAAAGATGGATATAGAAGCATTCATGGAGTGGATTGAAGGGATGGAGAACCATTTCAAATGTGAAGGTGTCACTAAGGCACAAAAACTCAAAGTGGCAAAGTCAAGGCTCTGAGGGTCAGCCTTGACATGGTGGAAGTATCTACAAGATGAGAGGGCTTCTATTGCTAACTGGAAAGCCATGGTGACCAAGGTGAAGGAGAACTATCTACTAGAGGACTATAAAATTCAATTTCATAGGAAAAGACAAAGACTGAAACAAAAGGACTTGGATGTGGCCTCTTATACAGAGGAATTTTAGAATTTATGCCTTAGGTCCAAGATTCAAGAAGAGGAACCTATCAAGGTAGCTAGATAATTGGGTGGTTTAAAATGGAACATCCAAGAGGAGATAAGCTTATGGACTCCAACCACTGTTCAGAAGTGCCATCAATTATCTCTTAAGGTGGAAGAGAGGAACAAGAAGAAAGGAGATTCTAATCTCAGAGGAAGAGGCAGAGGAAGAGACCGAGGTGGTCACAGAGGTGGTTATCAAGGCAGGGGTAATGAGAAAAGGAATCAAGGAGAGTCCAAGCTGATAGAGCATGGTAATGAAAGAAATCCAAGAGGGGGTTATACCAGAGGAAGAGGTACTCAAGGAGGCTCTAGTAGAGGAAGAGGTTCAGGTAGAAGTAAATCATACTTTGCAAGTATGAAGTGTTACAATTGAGGACAATTGGGTCATCCTTCTTATAGGTGCCCAGATAAGCTCACTTCAATTAGGAATAAGGTGTCTCAACCTTGTATATTTCCTTACATTTGATATTATTTGTTTTGTACTAATTGTTTGCAAATAATGTATTTAAGTTTGATATCCGTTTTGTCATTTAGTTGAGTGGACATGTTGTGTTTTCACTCCACTTGGAAGATGACAAGGATGATAAAACTTGGTCTAGGTGAATAGAGGTTATTTTCTAAATGTCGGCACTTTGGACAATGTGTAAGGTAATAATGAATGAAATGGTGATGATGGATTCCTATGATGGTCATTAATATTTGTAAGAGCTAATTGTGAAAGATTCAATGATAGGTGAAGACATGCAAGACATGTGGCAACTGATTATGTTGAATATTGTACACTCTTCTGCAATGTGTGTGGTTTGGGGCATCGCCCTCAAAAAAATTTTGGGGTTCCTATTTTTCCGGAGAATGGTAAAACCCTAATATGGTTATCTTTGGAAGTTGCCCTAAAAAGGGAAGTGCATGATATAAGAGATTTAGGGTTGAAATCATAGAGTGAAGTTAGTGTATTGTTGGAATGTTGTTATGCTACTGGATTTATCTTCAAGTGTCGATTATCTCCTAAAAGAACTTGCATTGTAAGTGTATTGTAAGCAGCAGTAGTTTTGATTAATACATTGTGCAGGTTTTGGAGTGCTGGGGTTTTTTACCGAAAGGTTCTCCCCAGGGTAAATCATTATGTCATTCTCATTTTTCTATTTATACATGTTATTGTAGCAACATCTAAGTTAATTGTATTAACATTTTGTAATTGATAAGGGTTAAATTTGAATTTGCATGATCCTCTCCTCAGAAGTTTAGCGTATCGAACTATTTTCCACACACTTAGTTTCCTTTCAACTTCTTCAAACAATGGAAAAAGGATAGCATATGCTTAAGAGGACACAATAAGTGTCAAGACTCCAGAGGTTTATCACATTGAATCAAAGATGGGAGAGAACCTGATGTTTAGAAGGGTTCTTATTAGGCAACCATCAAAGGATGAACCCAAGGATAGAAGAGCATTGTTTAGGATCACATGTAAAATCCTTGGAAAAGTTTGCAAAGTGATAGTGGATTCAGGCTCCATAGAAAAAATAATACCAAGGAAGTTGTCAGTAAGATCAAGTTGAAAAAGATACCTCATGTCAATCCCTATAAGGTGACATGGTTGAACAAGGGCTAGAGTGTGTTGGTGAATGAGCAAACTTGGGTTGAGTTCTCTATAGCAAGCTAAAAAGCTAAGTTGCTTTGTGATATCTTGACAATGGATGCATGCCATCTGTTGTTAGGAAGACCTTGGAAATATGACAGAGGGGCAATGTATGATGGAAAGGATAATTTCATATCCTTCAAGAAAGATGGAAGGACTTTCAAAATTTAGTCTCTATTGGAGGAAGATTAAACACAATCCAAGACACCTAGTATCATGTTGAGCAGTAGGAAGGAGTTCCTAAATGACCTTAGAGATGAAGGGAGTGAAGGCTATGCCATTTTACTCAAGCCTAAGGAAGTAGAGAAACCTAAACAAGAGTCATTTCCATTTGAAATCAGATAATTGATTGAGAAGTGCAAAGACATAGTCAGTGATGGGACTCTTGCAACTTTACCTCCACAGAGAGTCATAAGTCATCACATTGACTTTGTACCTAGTGCATCATTGCCAAATAAGGCAGCATACAAGCTTACTCCTGATCATAACTTAGAGGTGGCTAGACAAGTGCAGGAGCTATTAGATCAAGGGATAATCAAGAAGAGCATCATCTCATGTGTCATACCAGTGGTCTTAGCATCCAAGAAAGGTGGTAAGTGAATAATTTGTACTGATTCTAGAGCAATAAATAGGATCACAATTAGGTATAGATTTTCAATTCCTAGGATAGAGGATTTGATGGACTGTCTTGGGGGGAAATTTTTTTCACTATGTTAAACTTGAAAAGTGGATACCACCAGATTAGAATTAAAGAGGGGGATGAATGGAAGATAGATTTTAAGACCGTGGATGGATTTTATGAGTGGAGAGTTATGCCATTTGGCCTCTCAAATGCCCCTAGCACATTCATGAGGCTCATGAATGAAGTGCTTAAGGATTTCACAGGGATCTTTGTGGTAGTGTATCTAGATGATATACTTATATTCAGTAAGATAGCAGAGGAGCATGTGAAACATGTGGAGATGGTGCTTAAGAGATTGCAAGAAGAGAAGTTTTCCATAAATCTTGAGAAATGTGAGTTCTTCAAGAAAGAACTTGTATATTTGGGATTTGTTGTATCCCAAGGGTCATTTAAAATGGGCCCAAGTAAAGTGGAGGCTATCCTAAATTGGCCCACACCAACCACAGGGACAGAAGTCAGGAGCTTTCATGGGTTAGCTCAGTTTTACAGAAAATTTATAAGGGATTTCAATGGTATTTGTGCACCATTGCTAGACACCATTAAGGGTGGTCTAAAGACTAAGTTCAGATGGAATTCTGTAGAAGATAAATCATTTTAAATGTTGAAGAAGAAAGTAGCAACACAACCTATCCTTAGACTCCCTAGTTTTGATCAACTATTCTTCTTGGAGTGTGATGCAAGTGGGATGGTAGTAGGGGGTGTGGTAAGCCAAGAAGGTAGGCCAATAGCCTTCTTCAGTGAGAAGATAAATGAATCCAAGAAGGAGTAATCTTCTTATGATTTGGAACTATATGCTTTGGTTCAATCTCTTAGGAAATGGAGACATTACTTATTGCCCAAAGAATTTGTGGTGTTTACTGGTAACCAGGCATTGAGCTATATAAAAACCCAAGAGAAGCTTAGTAATAGACACTTGAAGTGGATGAAATTCCTACAAGCATTCACATTCACAAGAAGGGTCAATTGAACAAGTTTGTAGATGCTTTGAGTAGGAGGTTGCTAACCATTCAAGAAGTTTAGTAGAAGAGCATTGGGATAGAGAGTTTCAAGGAACTCTATAGAGAAGATGAGGATTTTGGTGAAGCTTATAAGGTATGCTCTGATTTTCAGAATCATTTCCATAGTCAATTTTCTGATTTTACCTTATAGAGTGAATTATTGTTTAAGGGGATCCAATTGTGTGTTCCTAAGGGCTCAATGAGAGATAATCTCATTCAGGAAAAGCTTAATGGAATCTTGAGTGGCCATTTTGGTGTGAACAAAACCTTAGAGTTAGTTCAAAGGTTTTATCATTGGCCAAAGATGGTGAGGGATGTAACCAAGTATGTTGAACAGTGTATAGTGTGCATGAAAGAAAAATGAGGATCTAGAAATGCACGTTTATATCAACCTTTACCAATCCCTAACAGACCATGGGAGTGTGTTAGCATGGATTTGATTGTAGGTTTTCCTAAGACAAAGCATGGAAATGATAGTATTTATGTTGTGGTAGACAGATTTAGTAAGATGGGTCATTTCATACCTTGTAGAACTACACACGATGTCAGTAACATTGCATACTTGTTCTTTAAGGATATTGTATGAATTCATGGACTACCCCTAAGTATTGTATCAGATAGGGATGTTAAGTTCATGAGCAATATTTGGAAAACACTGTGGAGTAGATTGGGAACCAAGTTGTCATTTGGTTCAGCATACCACCCTCAGACTAATAGCCAAAGTATGGTGGTTAACAAAGTATTGGGTAACTTGTTAAGTTTCCTTACTAAGGAATATGGGCAGACATGGGATGTGGTCGTTTCCCAAGTAGAGTATGCATATAATGAAAAAAAGAACAGAACAACAGGGAGAAGCCCATTTGAAGTTGTATATGGGATGCACCCAAGGGGTGTGTGTGAGCTTAGAGACCTTGGAGGCATGGATTATAGGAGTGGTCATGCAGAATACTTCACTCAAACCATGAAGGAGATCCAAGAACAAGTTAAAAAGACAATACAAGCAAGTACACAAAAGTTGAAGGCCAAAGTAGATGAGACAAGGAAAGATATCCAGTTTGAGGTAGGTGATTATGTGATGGTTCATTTGAATAAATCTAGGTTGCAGAAGGGTATGCCTACTAAAATTTAGATGAAGAAGGTGGGACCATGCAGGATCCTAGCCAAGTATGGAGCTAATGCATACAAGGTCAACTTACCTTCAGATTTGAGTATATTTCCTATTTTTAATGTGCAAGATTTGATCAAGTTCAAAGGGACACTAGCTAAAATAGATCAAAACATTCAGAAGGTTTTTCAGTGATGTTGAACCTACTGTGTTACCTCCCAAGCTACAGTTAGAAGCAGATAAGGTACTGGATTCAAGGGTCAAGAAGACTACAAGGCACAAGGTGTACATGGAACACCTCATCAAATGTAAGCATAAACCAGAATCAGAGGCAACATGGGTTGCAAATCCATATTTCAAGAAGGTGGGAATCTCTGAAGACATTATGTCCACAAAAGTGACATGACTTTCCTTTGTGGGGGAGTATGGTGCAAGAGCACCTGGGTAAGGCTAGTTGATAACCTAGGCTCCTAGTTTGATTTTAGCTTGTAGTGGCCTTAGCCAAGACACTAGTGAAATAATAGGACTAGATAGGTCCTAATGTGTGTTTTGATAGGTTACGAGGCCTCATTAGGTCATTAGTGACCTTAGTCACAAATATTGTCCAAATTTGTCAAGTTGTGTAAATGTTGTCAATATTGTGGCAAAAGTTGCATTTATGCATTTAAGGGTCAAATTGGACAAGGAAGTGTTTAGGAGACCTATTTTATGATTTAATTATCCTATATATGCATTTGGTTAAGTTTCTATTATTGTTGACCAAGTTGTATGCAAGAATCCAAAAGTTGTAAAAGTTGTCAATGTTGTCATTGACAACATTGACAACATTTCTTGCAATTAAGACATCTTCGAGAAATTGGGTTTCTAACTATCTGAAATCATTGAGTTAGGGTCCTAGTAAACTATATAAGGCCTCCCTCAACCTGTGTATGATGTTGGTTGAAGTTTTGGTGAAGAACCAGTTTAAGAGATTACAAGTTCTCTGAGCATTTGAATACATTTTCTTGTTTGAAGTCTTTTGATGGATTAGATACTGCATTGTAGCTTGTGCACATGTTAGAGTAATTTTTTTTTGAGTTCTTTGTGGCATTATTTTATCATTTTGATTGGTTTTAGATATTTTTGTGAATTCTTTTGTTTCAAGCCCTATCGTTGGTCTGAACCAGCAGGCTTTGTAAATGGGGTCATAGCTCATCATTCCACTGTGGCATCTACACGGGCTCTTGGAATTGGTGAGATGACTCCTTTTACTATATGGGTGTAGAAAGAGGGGCCCTGGAAATCTTTTTTACTATTTTTGTAGTGATTCCCTTGTTGACGGGGTTTTGCTGACCGGGTCCGCCAACAGTCATAAGTTGTCACAGGGTTTTGGAGAAATTGGCCAACTCCGCCTGCAAAGGTTGTCCGGGCGAAATAAATCCTCCGGGGCCTTCAAGCACCTGGGTTTTAGGTCATGATGGTGCGGGGATCGGTTGGGAGAGGTGACTATTTTTGAGGGGGATAGCTGGTTGCCAAAACTCATTCCTCCGGAGATTCAGAATAGCAAGGGTTTCCCAGAGCATTCTACACTTAGCGAATAAAATGAAAAAGATCCTGCAGGGTTAGAAACATTTATCTAACTATAGTCATGCTGAAAAGTCTGGAACATCAACAATACTCTGAAAGACTACACTAAATACCAAAAAAAATACACAACCATCAGTTAGCATTTCATCAGTAGCGGAATAAATAGGTCGTTAATCTACTTTAACATATCAGAGTAAAGGACATACAGAACATTAAAACATGAACATATCATCAGTTAGCATTTCATCAGTAGCGGAATAAATAGGTCATTAATATAATTTAACATATCAGAGTAAAGGACATACAGAACATTAAAACATTAACTCAGAAGCAGGGACGCTAACAACTTCATTGCCAAGAATCCTTCCTTCTTCATTCTTATTTATTCTAGCAAGCACTGGTGTGTGATACAATAGTGGCTCCAGGGGAGCATCTAACTACCAAGAACAGAACAATGGAGCATTGAGCTCTGCAACTAAAACCAGAAATTACTTTGCTATTTCTTATGGACAAAAAAATCATCAATTTTGCCGACCCTCGGAAATGGGCCGATTTTCCTATTTATACAACTCTCTAACCCTAACCCTATTTTACTGTGCTTTAATAAAATACAATATCTGTGGGCCGGTACTACCTGCGTCGCCCTACAAAAGACCTGGAGATGGAATAGGTCTGCCATGTCAGAAGAAGAAGACAATAATATACATCGAAAGAATCAGCCTCGAGAAGAGAGCTAGAGAGAAGAAAGAAGGAAGTAGGTCCCCCGGGGACCGAGGCTACATGCCTCATAAATGGGAAATGCGGCGCCCTGTCTCCAATGTGTCAGGTGTACCTTTGAATGGCGCCTTGAGAAGACAACCCTGTCAGAAACCAACTGCCGAGCCAATGCCCCTTGATGCGCCCAACTACCCTCTGACAGTATTTATTAACCGCCTCTGAAAGTGACCGGTCGGCCTCAGGGACCGAGACATGGATCACTTTAAAGAATACAAAATTTTGGATCTGGAACTCCAGAATCTGGGGACTTACGTCCCCTAAAGAATAAAGAATGCTTCATCCTCAAGTTTCCCTGGTTCCCGGAGAACGCTCAAGGCTGTTTATTATCATTGAAGGCCTGAAGGATTCGGAAAATGCCATCTTCATCAATCTTCCTTAGGCTGGCCCTTCTATGTCTGGCCACTTCAACCTGTTCCGCCAGGTCCAGAACATTATTTCTGCACTCGTCTGCCATCCTTGCGGCATCATGGCCTTTAAGCACCATTTTGGTCAGTTTTTCCATTCGGGCCCCATCCATCCCCTCCAGGGATTGATACCGAGATGCCATCATTTCATCAAAATTCCCCAAAACTGACTCCTCGGGGGTAT
>MU228471.1:5417622-5432726 GCA_018584345.1 Thuja plicata | reverse complement strand
ATTGACCCTCCCAACTTCGGTAAGGGCCTACTTCATCCGGGGTTCGCTTTCGACCTGGATCTGATTGGATTCTCCTTCCCACGGAAGCCATAAGTGGGTGAAGTCGGTCAAAAATTATCCATTTAAGGACTTGGACCAATTCTGACTTAGTAACATCTCGTAAGTCTCTGGGATATCCACCACTTGGATGTCAATGATGCTGGCTATCCTGGGGTCCTGGATAAGACGTATCCGGACATTTTTCAATTCCCCCACCATTTTTACAGCAGTCTTATCCAATTGGATCACTGCGCCATTAGACGGGGTGGGGTGGAGTCCAAGCTTCTGACAAATGGTCAAGGGCATGATGTTACCTGAAGCTCCAGAGTCCACCAGGAAGTTATGTATATTTTTGCCATAAATGTTCAGGCCTAGCAAAAAGGGAGGATCCTCACTATTTCCCCGGAAGACAGCCGCATTAGCATCTTCGAACGAGACAGTCTTGGGTGGGCGGCTGACTGCTTCCGGGTTCCCTAAGAGCTTCAGAAGGGACTTCTTCTGCTCGGGACAATTTAACAAAACCTCCATCAAGGTCATGGAGGTGGTGGTCTGCTCTAACACCTTCATAATATCAAATCTTCCTCCCGGGAACTGGTGATTTTCCTCTGTGAGATCTTTTTCTTGGTTAGAGCTAGGACCTTTTGGAGGGACAGGTCGATCAGTTGCAACACTCTGGGGAGGAGGAGTATCTTTGGTAGGAGGTATGGGCGTGTAAGCTGGTCCTTTACCCGCCTGGCTCCGAGTGTTGTATGGAGCTCGTGGGTTAGTAAAGGCGTTGGCCTCAAAGGGCGGAATGGATTCATCAAAGAATCCTTGCAGTTCAGATTCTTCTTCATCTTCTCCAGGAGTACTGAAGAAGATGGTATCACAGGTAAAGGCACTGTGGGTTTTCTCTTGGACAGGGGGCTCTGGGGGAGCTGTATCGTGCGATTTCTGCCTGTCTAGCTGGGAGATCATTATGACTTTCTCCAAAGTGGCACAATTCACTTCATTGTGCGAACCTGTATCATGTAGCCTACACCAGTTAGTCATGGGCTGGAAGTCTACGACTGGTGTAAAATAGGATGGTCCAGCACCACTTTGGTTGGCATTTTGGTTCAGAGGCGGGCCTCCGGTGTTAGCATTACCATTCCACTGATGTTGGTTGGGTCTAGGCCCGTTGTTGAAGTTTCTTCCCCCGGTATTGTTGTTCCGTTGGCCGGAGAAGATATTTCCCCTCTGGGAATTTGAATTCTGGGGTGCGTAGGACCCAGCCTTCAGTTGACCCATGTCCATGGTCAGAGTGGATAGCATTCGCCGGAGGGACTCAACCTCGGCGGTCAACTTAGTGTTAGTGTCATAATGGGACGGCTGTGGCTGTTGTTGGCTTCCCAGAAAGGCAGCAGGATTAACCGGAGTCAAGGGTGGCAATCCTCCAGCTGCAGATGACTGGAAGAAGGGCACTCCGGACAGTTGCGTCTGAGTCTGTGGTGTCTGTTGTGGCTGATTCCAAGGGAAGACTTCCAGACCTGGTGCTATCTGGGTCTGGGAGGGGTAAACATATCGTTCCTGTTGGTCTATCAAAGGCGGCAGGGGATTCACCGCCATCGAGGGGGCACCTATTGCCAGATTGGGATTGTAGCCTCCAGCATAAGCAGTTCCGCCGGGGATCATGTTATAGGGTGTGTTTTTTCCGATCCCGCCCAGGGATTTGTTAAGACCACGAGACAACTCTAAGGCCAGGTTGTAGACTTTTGCCAAGGTGTCCCGGTCGCCCGGGGCAGTTGTTCTCCAGAGGAGGGTGGCAACAAAAGGGTCCATCGCATTGAGGTATGTCTGTATGGTAATGTCTGGCGATGGGACAAAAGGGCCTGTGCACCTCTTCAGGGCATGCTGGAACCTGTGGTTGAATGCTGCAAGAGGTTCATTGGGTTCCTTCCAAATGGAGATGAACTGGCTGTGGGACCAAGCTGGGTCCACATGTACGCGAAAGGCAGCCAAGAAAGCGTCCTCCATATCCTGCCACGTGTTGATGGAGTTGGCGGGAAGGTTCAAGTACCAGTTCAACTCACTTTGTCCTAGGGACAAGGGAAACATCTGAGTCACAACATCCTCATGTTGGATTCGGTGTCGGTTCATGGCATCTTTGTATGCCTGTAGGTGTTCTTCTGCGGTCTGTGAGCCTAGATGCTTGTATCGTGGGCAAATCTTCTCCGGGTGGGAGGGTAAGTCGTTGATCGCGCCCAGAAAAATGCCCATTGGGGACCCAGTGTTTCCGAAATATGCAGCCATTGGGGAAACTATATGTCGGGTAGTTTGGGTACTGGTTCCCTGGACCGTCTGGGGAATTTGAGTATTTAGGGGTATGGTAGATCCCCAGACAACAGTGGCTGGTAGGACTTTCGACGTCCATTTCTTTCGAGTAGGAGGCTCAAGTTTGAGAAACCTTCCGGGGTTCAGGGCAGACCTGAGGATTCTTTCAAATTTAGCTGGGGAAAAGGACCCAATCCCACTAAAGGCTTGTCTCCTAAAACTACAACTCGGGGAACCCTCAGGAGGTGTAAAATCAGAATCTTGGGAGGGGGATGAGTTCATGCCCTCCTTCTAGTGCCGGTTTTTGTTGATGGGGTTTTGCTGACTGAGTCCGCCAACAGTCATAAGTTGTCACCAGGTTCTGGAGAAATCGGCCAACTCCGCCTGCAAAGGTTGTCCGGGGGAAATAAATCCTCCGGGGCCTTCAAGCACCTGGGTGTCAGGTCACAACGGTGCGGGGCTCGGTTGGGAGAGGTGACTGTTTTTGAGGGGGATAGCTGGTTGCTTCAATTCATTCCTCTGGAGATTCAGAATAGTAAGGGTTTCCCGGAGCATTCTACACTTAGCGAATAAAACGAAAAAGATCCTGCAGGGTTAGAAACGTTTATCTAACTACAGTCATGCTGAAAAGTCTGGAACATCAACAATACTCTGAAAGACTACACTAAATATCGAAAAAAATACACAACCATCAGTTAGCATTTCATCAGTAGCGGAATAAATAGGTCGTTAATCTACTTTAACATATCAGAGTAAAGGACATACAAAACATTAAAACATGAAATACCATTAACTCAGAAGCAGGGACGCTAACAACTTCATTGCCAAGAATCCTTCCTTCTTCATTAACATTTAGTCCAGCAAGCACTGGTGCGTGATACAATAGTGGCTCCAGGGGAGCATCTAACTACCAAGAAAAGAACAATGGAGCATTGAGCTCTGCAACTAAAACTAGAAATTACATTGCTATTTCTTATGGACAACAAAATCATCAATTTTGCCGACCCTCAAAAATGGGCTGATTTGCCTATTTATACAACTCTCTAACCCTAACCCTATTTTACTGTGCTTTAATAAAATACAATATCTGGGGGCTGGTACTACCTGTGCCACCCTACAAAAGACCTGGAGACGAAATCAGTCTGCCATGTTAGAAGAAGAAGACAAGAATATACATCGGAAGAATCAGCCTCAAGAAGAGAGCCAGAGAGAAGAAAGAAGGAAGTAGGTCCCCCGGGGACCGGGGCTACATGCCTCATAAATGGGAAATGTGACGCCCTGTGTCCAATGTGCCAGGTGTACCTTTGAACGATGCCTTGAGAAGACCACCCTGTCAGAAACCAACTGCTGAGCCAATGCCCCTTGATGCGCCCAACTACCCTCTGACAGTCTTTATTAACCGCCTCTGAAAGTGACCGGTCGGCCTCAGGGACTAGGACACGGATCACTTTAAAGAATACAAAATTCTAGATCCAGAACTCTGGAATCCGGGGACTTACATCCCCAAAAGAATAAAGAATGCTTCATGCTCAAGTTTCCTCGGTTCCCGGAGAACGCTCAAGGCTGTTTATTATCGTTGAAGGCCTAAAGGATTCAGAAAATGCCATCTTCATCAATCTTCCTTAGGTTGGCCCTTCTGTGTCTGGCCATTTCAACCTGTTCCGCCAGGTCCGGAACATTATTTCTGCACTCGTCTGCCATCCTTGCGGCATCATGGCCTTTAAGCACCATTTTGGTCAGTTTTTCCATTCGAGCCCCATCCATCCCCTCCGGGGATTGATGCCGAGATGCCATCATTTCATCAAAATTCCCCAAAACTGACTCCTCGGGGGTATAAGTATTTGTACCAAGGGGATCAACCCCGGAGGCTTTTATTACAAATGATTTGTACAAATTGGAAGAATACCTCATTGTGTTTACCTTTTCCTGTAAGGACTCTACCAGTTGCTTGGTTACCTCCAATGTGAGGTCCAGTCTGGAGTGCTGAGCCCTTACGAAATCAAATGATTCCTCACCCAGAACTCTGGATTCAGAAATTATGTCTTCCCCCAGGGTGAGGAGCTCTTCGAGCTTTACCTTCCACACCTGGTAATTCTTGGCGTCACTCTCCCACTGCTCAATCAGTGCTTCCGCCTGTAAAATAATCTGTCGGGCCGTATATAAATCTGGGAGAGTGGCCGCTAGGAAACACCGGGTGTTTCTTATCTGTAGAGAGACCCATTCATCTACTGCCTGGGCCTTCTTTTTCATTACTCGCAGGGAGTCTATGTCACTCTGCAGTAATTCCTCTGATGTGGAGGTCTGTGGAGGAGCGACATTGAGGGGTCGGGCCAGCTCTATAAGCAACCCCATGAGGTTTGCATTCTTCTCTTTTCTGCCTTCAGCCTTTGGGCCTTTTTTTCATATCGGGCCTCTCTTGCCCTTGCTGCCTCCTTCAACAGGTCTACTTTGCCCTGCTTTCCTCTTTTGCCCAAGGATACCTCTACAATATTTTAGTCTGCGGGATCCACGATCACTTCATTGGCATCTGGGGGAGGCGTTGCCACTACCGCAACTGTTTCTCCGCCCGGCCCAGTTCGAAGGACATGAACTGTCTGGGCCTTCTTTACTTTTGGCGGGGCCTGGGCTAGGGCCATCATTTCGGCCAGGAGAGAGGGACTGTTGGAGCGGATTGGGCTTTCCTTTTCTTGCTTTCCACCAGCCACGGAGGTGGGAGAGGTGGCCTTCCTGCCAGAGTTTGTTCTTCGGACTCTCTCCCGGTATCCGGTGGTGGCTGCTCCTTTTCTACATATGCTTCCTTTGTTTCTCTCCCTGCCGGAACCTCTTCTGCAACAACATCCTCAATTT
Source organism: Thuja plicata (assembly GCA_018584345.1). NCBI lineage: Eukaryota > Viridiplantae > Streptophyta > Pinopsida > Cupressales > Cupressaceae > Thuja > Thuja plicata. The sequence continues at coordinate 5,427,548 of MU228471.1, read as the reverse complement.
CTATGTCCTCGGCCTAGTCCCAGATGTCAATTGGCGAGTCTGGACCCTGGTCGGCTTCCTCGGGGATTTCTTCATGTTGCTCTTCTTCTTCCTCATCTGTCGGCAGTAAGGGAGGCATCGGGCTGTGATTTAGAGTTTGGGCCGCTGTGATGACCTACCCAAAGGTTGCCCCCGAGAGTGGCCGTGGGAACGAGGCGGCTGGGGTTATGGTTGATCCTGATATTCCAGGTCTGGGTTCCCCAGCGGATGCCTTTTGTTCACTTGGTGGCTGTTGATCCACTCCCGAACCTTCTGTTCCTGGGGCCCCGGAGATAACCTCCGGTTCTTGCCTCTTTTCTTCTGTTTGCTGCTCTTCTTGTTCTGCAGCTTCTACTTCCAGGTCTTCTGGATCCACATCCTCTTGTTCTTGCTCCGGGACTTCCGTCTTCATTTGTGTATCATCCCCTTGCAGATTTCCAAACTCATCGGCTGCAAATACGTCAAACTCCTCTTCCAGAGGGGGATTGGCTGGGTCCTCCGTTTGTTCTACTTCCTTCTTCGGTTCCAGGGAACTGGAAGAGAGGATCTCTACTTCTTTGGGGAGGGATGCCCTTGGCGTTGGTTCTGCCTTCGGCTGTGCAATATGCTTTCTCTTCCTCCGGGTGATTAGAGGCAGCCCGGCATCGGCAATTGCTGCTGCCCCCGTGGGATCCACCCCCGTCGCCTTAATCATCAAGGCTGCCAGTGACGGGGAGGAAGGAGGGTGAATTGGTCCGGCCATAAGCGGGGGAGTGGCGAACCTTGTAATTAACTGCTCCCTCATTTGCTGGGAGGCTGCCATAGACTGCTTAATCTGCTCCTTAATGGGGATTTGTTGCGTGGAGGGAGTTGTTTCTATCCCCTTTCCTTTGTCTGCACCTTGTGCAGAAGTCCTGGCCCCCGGAGTCATCTTTGTTGCCGGTGGTGGTGTCACTTTTGGTACCGGCCTGGAGGCTAGGCGTATACTCTCGGGACATGCCTTCTTAAAATAGGCATGACTTCTCTTGACCACCTCCCGAGTGAAGTCCTCAATCGTGTGGTCCTCCTAGAGGGCCCAATTCATTGTCGGCAGTGGCATTTTGTCAATCCCCTTCTCTTTGTACTAGGGATCTATGGTGGGGGCGTCATTTGAGAAGCCCGCCAAGAACCTCCAGAGCTTTAGCTCCTGCATCATTCCAGCCGTCATTCTATCATAATTTTAGCTACGCACATCCATGTCATCCTGGCGATCCACCCAGAAGTCTTCCATGTGTGCGTGGTGGGGCTTCGAAGCCTGGGGCAGTGCCGTTGTAATTCTGCCATGCGGATCTAAATTTGTTCGCGCCAGATAAAATTCCTGCAAATTATAACATTTCAATTCATTATCTGCCTCCTTCACAGCGGCCAGATTGCAGGTGTAGTTCCCACAGGATATTGGGAACGAAACATTGGGGACCTTCTTGAGGGCCAAGAAGGCATGTAATTCCATCATCTGCCGGCAATATTCCAGCAGCACGATCTTGTCCCCGTAATGCTTGGGAAACAAGTAGGGCTTCCTGGAGAAGCCGGTGACCCTAATGTATGTGTGCTGCTGGAACTGGATATAGTAGTGCCCATAACTACTAACGAATTTTATCGCCTCAGTAGACAGGCGGTATCTGGCATCCCGGGTGGGCATGAGTAGATGGTAGTAAACGAAGGAGTCGTTTACCCGGCAGTAACTGGGGAAGCTGGCTTCCCATTGAATCTGTGGGAAATGGTCCCACGGTGCTTTCTATCCCTGGCCAAGTCTGAGAATGCCATCTATAAGTAGGCCATTGGAGTGGGGCCTCTGTTGGGCCAAAGCCCAGAAAACATAAGAAGTCATGTAGAACTTCTTCTTCTCATTCAGCTGCAGGAACTGAGAGTCGACATGATTGGAAATTATTGTTGCCCAGTCGAAGAACTCTCCCTTAGTGGAGATTCCTAGGAGGAAATAGTACATCCATTTTGCAAATTCCTGGGCGGAGGGTTGCCCAAATACCCGGGCCAATGCTATCATCCCCATTTGGATGCTTTCCTTGAATTCGGAGCGGGGGATATCTATTTTCATTCTTTTTAGATCCCTCTTCGGGACCTTGAGCAATTGGTGTTCATGTACACCTAGGCAGCATCCTCCAGTTGGTTGAATTGTTTCAAGGCTTCTGTCCTTGTGACCACCGAGGACCTATCAAATTGCGGGATACCCAGGCCTGCTTGGAAAGTAACTGGGTCAAGGGACACCAGTGGAGTGGGAATCCCGTAGGTTCTGCAACTGCTAACATAATAGCCCGGACAGAAGAGTTGTAGTTAGCCACCAGAGTGAGAACAAGCTCCGGAGACTGCACGGAGCATGGGAAGCAAGCTTCCTGGAGAATTCTAGAACCTCCGATGTTGGTTGCAATTTTGTCTCCAGCCTGCCGCTGGATGTGCATTATCTTTACTAGGGCCTGTATTTCTGCCCAAGTCCTGACACTGGGGTCGGTCATCAGTTTTACCCTGGACTCAATCTTTGAGCCCACAATCTCCTCACCCTGCATAAACTTCATGGTGAGGGGTAGCTTTGCCAGGGCCTTCTCTATTTTTGACTTTGCTGCTGCCCTGGTCTCGGTTGTAGATGGCAACTCTGGGCTTCCAGAAGGAGATGATGTGGATGCTTCAGACATGGTTGTAAAATGAAGTCCAGACTTGCGAGACAAAGCGACCGTCAGAATATTTTTATCAAAATAAAACAGTTACTCCGGGGTTTGGAGTTCTTACCACTTCTCCGTTTGCTTTTCCTGAAAGGTTCATTTTACGCATAAGTATCCGAAAAGCAAAACATAAACTTAGGATTTTCATTATATCTCCGGGTCTGGAAAATTTTATCACACTTGGCGAAGATATAGGATGAGGGGTAGTAAAGGGGCCTGAGGCCTGGAGAAATGACCGTTAGCAAAGAAGAATGTGGAAGCAGGTCCACGTGGACGCCACGTGCGCTGGCATTGAATGGATGTGATGGCACTGGCGACGGAGCCAACTGTTTGAACGCGTGAAAAGGGAAAGCCACTTGGCCAGAAGTAATTGCGCGCATGGGAAATAAATGAAGCTCTAACAGCCTTGATGGAGGAGAGAGAAAACCACCTGTTTGAAACCGGCCGAGAGCCGAGTTTCAAACAGGTGGTTTTCTGCCTCGAAGCAAGCTTGGAAGCAAAAAACCAGAGGCAAAAGGTGACTCGACCAGCTCGTCAAGCCACCCGGAAGGATATACAGAGAGCCGAGGGGTATATACATAGAATGGAGGAGATATACAAGGGTTACCTATAGAAATATACATATATACAACTTTATACACACGGAAAGACTCCCGCGGGAAAAAACCAAACAAAGCTGAAACAAGAATATACAGCTACTTACATTATGTTCAAGCTATTTACAGGCTATTTACGGACTATTTACAGACTATCTACATCTACACAGAAGGCAGACAACCTTCTGGCAGAGCCGAGCCACCAGCAAGCGGCAAAACCAGAAGACCAAAGAAACAACAGAGAAACAAAGCAAACGAAAAAAAAAATAGGCAAACCCACAGAAAACCAGAAAATGAAAGCAAAGCGAAGAGGGGGGGAAGCAGAGAAACCAACCTGAATAGGCAGAAGGCAAAGGAAGGGAAATATTACCAGGAGAACTCTGCAACAACTTTGAATCGTCAAGCCGTCGAGATCACCACCATGAAGCACTAGCGTACGTCTGAGAATAGTAGAAGGTGTTAAGCTCTGATTATCACAAATTTCTCTGTAACTGTTCTGCTAATCACTTTCAAAATTGCTCTATTTCGCTCTAAGTGCTTGAAGATTTTAATCACGGTAAATGTGAAAATGACAGGTGAGTCTATTTATACCCGCGGTAAAAAGTAATCCTCCTCCTTCTGGAGATTTCAGGTCAAGCGCAACCTCCAGACTTCGGGCCCGGGGATTCCTTAGGAGGATGTTCTTAAGACTTAGGAACATCAGTGCAAAAAATCCCGGAGTCCGGAGTCCAGCTTCCAACCAAAAGGCAACCTCCAGGATCCGGGATCCCGGAGGAAAAAAACAAAGAAAACAACACACATCAGGGAAGAAAACCCCGTAGAAAGAAAGCAAAAATAAAATAAAGACAAGGCAAAGCCGCAGCAAAAAGCAAAGCAAAAGAAAAAAAGGGGGACCCAACATTTTGCACACAAAATGTAAGGACGGGGATGCAGGGCATAATAGCCCTAGGTGAGCCAGTATTGCATGGCTAGGGAATATAGAGCACTACAAGAGCAATTCAGTGGATTGAATGCATTGAATGCTTCAATCCGAGTCCGTGGAGAGGAGGATAGAGGGTTAAGAAAGCCCCATTCCCAAGGAAAACTTTGGGTATCGATATTTGTGAGGCAAGAACACAAACCCTTATGCAGATGCCAGACAGTCCAAGTTCTTTGAAACCCTTGATTTTAGGCATGTTTATAGCATCCTGGTGTAGGGACAGATTGGGAAGTGGAAACCAACAAAATCTTGAAGGGTTTCATAAAGGGTGTCTGAAAGTGGATTTTTTTTGGATACTTGTTTGGGAAATTTTGGAGTTATAGGTCAATTAGTCAAAAAAAGGCCTAATTGCTTGTAGCCTTGTTTTGGGTGAATTTGCAATGGTTCCTTGAACTCCATTAGAGTTATATTGTAAATTATGTTTGTAGGCATTGGATTGGATCCAATTGAAATGTTAGAATCCTACCTCTCCACATGTGTGTAATCTTGAACATTATGGCATTTAGTGCATGAGGTGCAAGAATACCTCTGTGGGGCTATGTGATGAATGTTTTGATTTCTTGATTGATGTAAACAAGTTGAAAGAAGAAGGGTTTGAGTAGAGAATCCTTGGAAGATTAGGTTTAGCTAAGAACCCTAATAGGCTAGAGAAGTGGCCTATAGGACACCCTAGGAGAAGATAGGGTTGTGAAGAAGCAAGACTTGTAGTTACATCAATATCTTAGTGGGAGTAGCACGTAATTGTTCAACTAAGTCAAAATCCTTAAAGGAAGATGACAACTTAAGTGCTTGAGGAAGCATAGGTTGAGAAGGAGGTAAAGAAACTGGAACAGTAGGCTGAGGATTATTTCGTGTGCAATAAGTATGTGAAACATAATCTTTATTATAAAATAAATCCAAAGGATCTCTAGGTTTACCCTTAATTGTTATTTGAGGATATCCTTTTACTATCAACAAAGGTTTATGATATAACATTCTAGGTGCATCAATCTTGCAAATAGTGGAAAATGAAGGTAACCATGCACACACCCTATGGTAAAGGTAAATTGAAGAGGTTATAGCAGAGTGAAATAGGAATAGGATCAATGAAGATCTTATTTGAACAATTTTCATCCTCACTACCATGTACCTCATTAGGGGATCTATCCTCTTTAGAAATAAAAGACTCATCAAAGTATTCAAAACAAAAATCATACATGTTGAACATAAAGTAACACTACAAGCATGAAAAATGTAAATGTTTTTTGTATTTTTAAAGAAATTTTGTGATTTTTTTAATTTTATTTTTTAAATATAACTACAAGAGAATAAAATAAATATAATTTTATATGCATGTAAGATCTAACATAAAATGCAAATCTAACACCAAAAAGAAAGAGTTGTCGTAAACGGGTTCAACAAAATGTAAGGTGAAAAAATGGATAGATAGATAGGGTTTAGAACAATGGAGGATTGCACATAAATGAAACCCTATGCCTTCATTAATTACCTACATTTAAATCTAATGATAAGGAATATAAATCTGGAAATGTTTATAAAGAATAATGAAATGACATACATACCTCATAACATAGTAGATCTGGAAATACCTATTTTCTGGTATCTGTACTGAGTTTCTAGAAATTTTGTAACTGGATCTGGAACAGAAACACAGAGATAGAGAAAACCCATAAATCTTTTCCTTTTCTTCTCTAGGTCAATCCTTACCCCGATACAGGTCGACCTTGACCCCTTTATGTTGACCTTGACCTGCACTACTCTGACAAAAATTATGTTCACAAATCCTGAAAGTTTTCCAAAATATCCAAATATGCTCTGCAACTCCTGAAACAAAGACTGTAGATATCTGAAACTTACAGGTCAACCTTGACCCCTTTATGTCAACCTTGACCTGCGCTACTCCAACGGAAATTATGTTTGCGGATCCTAAAAATTTTCCAAAAAGGGTATCTAAATTTGCTCTATAATTTGTTGTTTTGTACCTGTACTTATAAGAAAAATGGTTTTTTGGGGGGGGGAGGGGTTTTCCTTAGTCAAACCTCGATTCAGGAATTAACCTTGAAATCAAAATTGAAATGGATAATGCTAGCAAGTAGTAGAAGTAGATCTAACAATTAAGCTATGATATTCAATAGATATGCAATTGTATTTCAAATGTAAACAAGTATGTTAATATAAAAGATTAGACTCAACATTAAAAACCATAAATTTAAATCAAAACCTCCATGATTGTATCATTGGAATCCACCTTGAAGGAAGAATGAATTAATCTTAAGGATGCACAAAGGATCTTGAAGGAAGATCACACCACCATGATGGATAGATCTAGGGTTTGAATGATGAATCTTGAATGCTTGAACCAAATCCCTTCAAAGGATTGAATGCTTGAATCCTTGATCTTCAATGGAGAAATTGAATGCTTGAGAAGAAGACTTGAAAACCTTGATTGAACACTTGGAAGATTGAAGGTGTGTAGAACAATGGATGCTTGAAATTAGACAATAATGTATTTGTCCCCAAGTAGATGATGATCGAAAATGAGAGGAGAAGGCTTTCTTATATACAAGTTTAGGTCACAAAATTCTAGAGAGGTCAACATAGGAGAATTAAATCCCAATTAGGCTCATACCCATAGAATTGGACCTATATTGAATATATTTTAAGAGTCATTACTTTGAAGTCTGAAACAGCCGACCCAGAAGTGGGAAATAATTCTTTCCGAACCCCGACATCTGAAAATCCTAGAAATTTGAAATTTAGACCCTGGTTCAGGGTCGAGGTCAACCTTGACCTAGGTCAGGGTCGAGGTCGACCTTGACCCAGAAGGTCAAGAACCTCACAATCTCAGAGTAGGATACCAAAAATAGGTAGGAGAGAAGTGGAAACCAGGGCAGATAGGGGACAACATGATGATGGCCCAAAACACCCATAAGGAGGGATAAACAGTCTTAACATGGAAGTGCTTCTATTTTAAGATGATAGACTAATAACACTTGATTATCCTAGGTCAACACACTTTTGTAAATATATTGTAATTATTGTTATTGATGTCAAAGGATTTGTTACATGTTGTTGTCAATTACAAAATAATGTTGAATTAGTGAGGGATATTATTGTAGATGTTGTAATGTTAGCACAAAATTAGATGAATTATCCTTTCATAGATGGATGATCTATATCAATCTCTAGAGCCCTTTTTGTAGCCTAAGGTTTGTACTTACCTTATTAGGGCTTATCATTTTACTCTATACTTTAACCCCTTAGCCTATTTTGTGCCTTGATTTCTTTTTGTTCTAGTCAATTATTAATGGATTTAGCCTATTTCTAGTCACCAAAGTGATACCTTAAACCTTTCGTGTGATATATCGACCCACATTCCCAACTTATTACCACTACAAAGTTCTTGAAATGTTTTTTGATTTATGCCTAAGTCCTAAGCCCGACGTTAATATTTTTGGAGGCCCTAACTTAGATCATTGCCAACATATGGGAGCAATCACTGATTAGATTCACATAGGTAAAAGCTAATTGAATCAAACCCCACTTCAAGATATGCTACTATGATAAGATGAAATAGTTCAAGCTAGTGCAAGGATGCAAACTAATAGAAAAATAATTTTCTATAATGCAAAATCTTTATCTAAGTCAACTATGACAAGATATCACCTTGATGAATCATTTTTTTAATATCCATCACATTGTATTTTCATTATAAAATTTTAAGATAAATATGACATGCAATTTAAATAGTTATAATGCAGAATGGGAAAATAGAATGGGGGCTTCACTTATTGAACCTTAATCATAGCACATGCATCTGTGGCATACTAAAGAACCTCCCTAAATTTTTAAGATATTTCCCCAAACTCCTTTTTGTCACCCCCCTCTAATACCCCACACACTTGTATTCCTATATAAACCCCCATCCCTGCCCCAAACCTCCCCTCCCCCTATTCAGACAATATATTTCCCCCATTTTTGCCCATTTTAAACCCCCCAATATGAATGCGCGTGATAGTGTATTGCCCCTTTAGTGAATACCCCGTGGAAAATAAATAAAAGTAAATAAAAAAAGACAAAAGGATTCAAAAGTAAAGAAAGAATTCAATTACCTTTCTACCTCCTTCACCACCAATTGAGTGATGAGTGGAAATGCTTCCAAGAAATTATTTTTGTACTTAAGAAAAATGATATTACTTCATTGTGTGTATGTGGTTACTCTTAAATTTAATAGCATAACATTAGAATTATTTGGGTTATGGATTTGACAACATAAAATTGTAAGGATTGTACACTCTATTAAAATGATGGGTAAAAGAATAAACTATATTTTTTTTCAAAAATAAGGAATGGATGACTTAGATTCAATGTTGGATTGATAGTTAACTCCATTGATTGTAGATGTGATGAGAAGAGGTGAAAGTCATGGAGGATTATCGATTTAAATAATAATAATTATTCTATTAATTTTGATGAGTGAATTTAATTGATTGGTGAGTTAGAGGGAATTAACTGATTGAATGAAGATTAAATGGGTGATTCGGTTAGTTGCATCAAGGAGTTAAATGATTACATGAAAGAGTTGATTGATTGTACCAATGAACAAATATTTTTAATTGATTAGTTAACTAAATGAAGTATATTTTGAAAATTCTATTTTTGTATTAATAGATAAAGGAGAATAGTAGATGGAATTGTTGGTGTAATTAGATATTCCTAATTACACTTTACTTAAGTTTACTTAGGATAATGCATTGCATTATAGTTTTCATATTAGACACCTATGAGTTTTCATTTTATTCTTGCACATGGTGTAGGATAAATTTCATTTTAGGTGGTGAACTAGTAGTTATCACATTTCACTTTATGTGAGATCCACCTTTAGTGCACTTATCACATTATCATCCTCACATTGTCACACATCTTTGCTCATGCTTCATTACACAATGGAGGATGATCCACCTTTGGTGGACATGTTATTCCACCTAGTGTGGGTGATAGGTTATCTCTTGCTTATCTCCTAGTTATCATGCCTTGCCTATATAATCATACACATCTATATTATACTCATTCATTATTGATTATTGATTAATCCAATTGATCATATCATTTTTTATCTTGTGCTATTCACTGGACTTCTAGATCTTGACATATTGCCTTAGGCAAATTCTTAGAAGAGTTAATTATTAATTTTATTCAAATATTTGGTAGACAATAAGATATAAAATGATAACAAATGTGAATAAACATAACTTTAAAAAATTATATTCATAATATTATAATAATAATAATTTAATTATATCCATAGTAATTATTAATCCCAACTTTTACCCATATGAATTTAAAAGTATACTAAGAAGAATGCTTGCATGTACTTTAACCTTTGTCTTGTGTTCCTCAAATATTTTGGACTCAAGAATTCAAAGAATTGACCAAATTATTGAAGCCCCTTAAAAGAGAAGTTTCCTTTTCATAAGTAAGAAGTACAACTTTCTTAGTAAATCTCAATACAAAGTTGTAACATAAGAAAAGATGTGACATTTGAAAATGTAGATGTTTGTGTGATGTGTGGGGAAGATAAGATGTTCCTTTTAACCTCAAATGCACAAATGAAAGATCCAAATTGATTAACCCAAAAGAAGG
>MU228471.1:5395484-5411875 GCA_018584345.1 Thuja plicata | reverse complement strand
TATGAAGTTGATCTACCATGCCAATTCATGGCTCCATGGAAGTAAATGTGCTCAAGTGCTTGAATTGAGAATGTAGATGTCTTGAATGCTTGAGAGATCTTGGTAGTGCTTCTTGATTCACTTTGATGCGCTTGATGATCGTTAGGAGACTTAGATTTTTCTTAGATCCAAATGAGAGAGGAAAGCCCTTCTTTTATAGTGATCTTGGGCACAAAGGCCAACATATAAAACAATAATTAAGGGTCCATGGCACAAAAATCTAGAGAGGTGCACATGAAGAGGAGAACCAAATTAAGGTCTTGAAACAAAAATCTAGAAGGGGTCCACCCTTAAGGAAGAAATAATTATTTAAGAGCCTTGTCACAAAATTTGAGGTAAGGCCAACCCCAAAGTTAATTTGAGCATTAGGCACAAAACTCGAGAAAGGCTTATCTCAAATAATAAATTAGGAATCCTACACAAAGCTCGAGAAAGGTCCACCTCAAATATTAATTTAAGAGTTCGACACTTAACTCAAGGAATAATGGCCCGGAAGAGGGAAAATATAAAATTTTGATGAAACCCCAAAACTGGGACTCAACCCCAAGGACCCTGGACCTTGGGGTCAGGGTCGAGGTCGACCCTGACCCAGAGGGTCAGAACCTTAGGAAATGTGCTAGAGTCTCAGAAATAGAGAGAAAAGGTAGAAAAGAGGGGTAGAACAGGCACATAAGCATATGAAACTCCACGGAAGCATGAAGATGTCTGAATTAGGACCATAACAGCTTACTAGGGAAGGCTAAGAGGTCTCAACATGGAGTTCTTCCATTTTAAGACGATACAAAAGTATACTTTTAGTTTGAAATATGGTTTCTTCACAAATCATTATTATTTAAATTTGTATTTTCTAATTTGGTTATAGATTTTTGTTTTGAAGGGGTTTTAGTTATAATTTATTTTATTTTATAGGTTTTCTATGTATTATCTTAGAGCTTGCTCCTATTAACTTTCTATTAAGATAGAACATATTTCTCAAGATATTTGATCGATATAATATTAAAAATTAGAGATCAAGTAACACTTAGTATTTAGATGGACTTTCTATTAAAAGATCATATAATAAGGTTTTCATATATTTTCTTAAATCTTTCCAAGTTCTCATAGTTTATGACCACTAAAGATGTCTTTCTCTCTTCTTATGGAGAATATGTGACATTTCACAACAAATTTTTGAGGGCAAATCTACTAGTGTTGTTCATACTAAATTGATTACTTTCATTTTCAACCCTTTCACTTTAGTAGAAAGAGACCCCTTCACCAACTTCCAAATTCATATTGTAGATCAATGAGGCTTCACAAACCTAGTGGTCGTGTGACCTTGATTCCATCCCATATATTATTCTGGTATTGAATATAAAAAAATGTTCCTTAAGTCCTTCATGAATCATGTTTAGTTTATGTGTGTCTTACAGTATATTGTTGGCTTTTTGTTTCATATTTTTCTTGGGATCTAGCGTTAAAATCCCGTTAACATCTCTATATTATATTTGTTTTAGTATCTTAGACTAATTTTACTCTTATATGAACATTAGTACATAAATTAAATTTAAATATTAGTATTGACAACAACAATGTAATAACTATTAAATTCAAAAGAAAATTTGGATACCCCTTAGTTGTGTAAATGAATGATAATTTAGAAGAGGTTTTATCCAAATTAGAATAACACTAGTGTATCAAGATTTAAGTAATCAATAGTCTAAGTTTAAAGAAAATTTATGTTGGTTACTCTAGGGACTTGAAATTCTAGAATTTTGAATTATCAATTTCATGGTTGTTGAAAACTTAAGACTTTTTCCCTAAAGGTCCAAGATATTAGGATATTCATATTATCAAATAAGATTTTTAGATATTGTATTCATCAAAATCTAAAAAATTTAAATTCTCAATACTTATTTATGTAACACCCCAAAATTGACATCTTACAACCCTAACCAATTTTGTTGCATTTGTCGCTTTTCTAAATCATCAAAGTCCTATTGTACTAGGCAATTTTGAGTTTTAACTGACTCTACTCGACCTGAGTGTCAAATGCAAAAAATCCTAAATCTGTATTAATCATACATCATATTTAATTCCTAAATATTTATTGGCTAAACAAACCCTATGATCGAATTAATTTAATTAATAAAGTCCTAGCACTTTAATTAAATTAAATTCACTCTCTTTAGCTAAGACATAAAAAAGGAAATAAATGATATTTAATTATTAAATAAATATCCTCATTTTCAATAATTGAATTTAATATTTAGATAATATTCTAGACCGTGTTGTCCACGGTCTGGAATCTAATAGCACCCAAGGAAGCATGCTAGCACCATTGGTAACCTGTGGGTCCCACCATATGAACCGATCAAATCCTCCCATGGGATCGCTCTGCCCATCATGAGGTCATCCTAGAAGATCTCTCTCAATGCTACCGTGCCCACCTTGGGCTAGGTCTCATACTCCACTCTAGTCCCAACGAATGGTATCCTGAGAATCCTGTATATATCCTCGGGAGTGATAGTCATCTCCCCCTGTGGTAGGTAAAATGTGTTCATTTCTGAATGGAAACATTCAACCAATGCTCCCAATAATCCGTGATTTACCCAAATCTCGAGTATATCACATAACCTTCTTAGTTCCCAATGTAGCTATGTGTGCTATCTCGGCATCATCTAGACTAGATATCAACCTGCTGATGGCCGAATGATGCGATCTGAATGTAATATCAGGAAAGTCAGCCTGCAAGGCATAAGAACAACAGAGCACTATTCAGTAATCAACAATAATCACAGCATAATGTAGTAAGAAAGCATTCAAGGCATCCTACAGACATTAACGACACTAATGCAAAAGCTTTTGGACGCGACGCAGACTGATTTCATCTTCTTTTTTATCACTTTTTCTCATGCAAAATTGTAGAATTTCGTGTGCAGAAGTTCTTTTTCGCGTGAAGAAGTTCTTTGTATCATGCGATATTTTAATTTCGCGCGACCTTTTATGCCAGTTCGTGTAAGAAAATGCCTTCCAATAGGGTTTTTCACGTGACATTGGCTACTGACTCGCGCGAGTGTTCACACTGAGTGACGCAAAGAAGTAGTTTCTTCACGCGAGATTTCCCTATGGGGCGCGCGAAGAAACTACTTCTTCGCGCGAAGACCCGTGACCTACTACCTAAAAACATGAAAAACAAGCAATAAATCGACCTAAATGCATGAAATTTGATTTGCGGAGAGGTTTATTGACTACTTACAGGTGGTCCGTACGCTGCGGGCCGACTGTGTCTCCTGGATCGCTCGAATCAATGGCTGCTATAGGGGACCACCATTTTGTCTTCTACTCAGAACTCTCAATTTACAAAGTCAAAGGGTTGAAATGATTTGAAAATGACCCTTTTCGTCCTTATATAGGTTTTGACCTAATTTTTCAAAATGCCCCGTTTTGCGCAAAAATTGTACCACTACCTAATTTGACCGTCCTGAATCCATTTTCGTGATCCAAATCAAAATTTGACACTTCTATATAGCTCAAAATCGCATTTAAAAATTTTCAGGACCGACGCGATCGGATGCTTGTGCAGTCACCCTTCTGACATTGCTTTCTCGTAAGAATCTTATCATATCATCATTTTTTGAAATCTTTGACTTTTTTCAAAAGTCAACTCTAGTCAACTCTGGTCAACTCTAGTCAACCCCAGTCAAACTTGGTCAACCCAACCTTGAAATCACTTGAAATTGATTCTGAATCTTCTGAATTCTTCCATAATCTGTTCTAAGTTCCTATTGATCTTCAACTCAACATCTATCTGCGATTTTTTGCTCTTCATCATCATTATGACGTGTCATCTTTTGATTTCACTCCTGAGGGGGCAGGATGATTACATCATTGAATCTATTCTAATCAATCTAATCCAATTTTCAAAAATCCTCACCACTTGGGGCATGTTCAGTTTTTTGTACCTCATGGTCAAAACTGGGTGTTCCATGCTTTTCAATCACTTGGGGCATGTTCAGTTTTTTGTACCTCACGGTCAAAACTGGGTGTTCCATGCTTTTCAATCACTTGGGGCATGTTTAGTTTTCTGTACCTCACGGTCAAAACTGGGTGTTCCATGCTTTTCAATCACTTGGGGTATGTTTATTTTTTCGTACCTCACGGTCAAAACTGGGTGTTCCATGCTTTTAAATCACTTGGGGCACATTTGGTTTTTCGTACCTCATGATCAAAACTGGGTGTTCCATGCTTTTCAATAACTTGGGGCATGTTCAATTTTTTGTACCTCACAGTCAAAACTGGGTGTCCCATGCTTTTCAATCACCATAGGCATGTTTAGTTTTTCGTACCTCAAGGTCAAAACTAGGTGTTCCATGCTTTTCAAATCACTTGGTGCCATGTTTAGTTTTTTGTACCTCGCGGTCAAAAATGGATGTTCAAAATCCTTTCTTTTGTGCTTCAGGCATCAGACTATTCTTTGAATCAATGTGTTGCTCGCACATCAATTCAAAGAAGGGCAAAATGTAACACCCTGAAATTGACATCTTGCAACCCTTACCTATTTTGTTGCATTTGTCGCTCTTCTAAATCATCAAAGTCCTATTGTACTAGGCAATTCTGAGTTTATCTGTATTAATCATACATCATATTTAATTCCTAAATATCTATTGGCTAAACAAACCCTATGATCAAATTAATTTAATTAATAAAGTCCTAGCACTTTAATTAAATTAAATTCACCCTCTTTAGCTAAGACACAAAATAAAGGAATTAAATAAATATCTTCATTTTCAATAATTGAATTTAATATTCAGATAATTGAGAAAAAGCAATTATGAGGTCATATTTATTTAATTAATTAAATATTCTATCAAAAATCTTATCTCTATTCAGAAATGGAAACTTTGAATAAATTGTGTTTTAAAGAGAAATAAAACAATTAAATTCAAATAAAACAATATTAAATCAAAGAAAGAAAACAGTTAAAGCAGGAAGAAAACAATTTATTGAATTCTTTTCAATAAAGCTTTCTGTTTTTAACTGGCTTTTCTATTTGTTTTATTTCAAAAAGGAAAAGTTTTTATTCTGATCCTCTCAGAGTCTATAAAAGAACTCTCATTCTTCATTCAAAAGCCCCTGAATTCTTAGAAAAAATATGCATTGTTAGAATACTCAATTATTGTCATGCTTCATATAGAATAACTTCCTTTTTGCAATAGTATAACTTCAATTTCTAGAATAATGGCATTTAGCAATCATGTTTAGATTATCTCACATCTTTCATTTCTTAGCATAATCTTGCACTGTATTGCATTCATCATGATAAATCCTTCATTCTTAGATTGGTCCATGGTTGTGAGACTCTCGTTCTGAGAGCAATTTCAAAAACCCCGTTTAGATAGAAGGCAACAGGTCGAATCACGCAGGCAGATAAGATGAATAATCTCATATTCAGTCTTGTATGTACCTGGTGAAGAAGGACCATGTTGAAGTGTGTGGTTGATTAACAAGGTCAAAATTAACACATACAATTTATAGTAATTATCAATAATTTTAGATATAGGAATTATACTATATTTCTTTCTTCTCTTGATCTTATTCTTTAACTAGGTATGCTCTGGATCCTTAAGATTTCGTTGAATAGTTTTTATTTGTGTAGGTTTTATTTTCCTTTATGTAGGTCCTTCCCTACATTGATTAAGCTTTCTTATATTTCTTATGAGGGTACTAATGTGAGTATAGTGAGTTTTCAACATCTCCCATAGCATTTTAAATTTTCCTAATTTGGATATTTTATAACTACACCTTCTATTGGTTGTATTTTCCGCATCCTCTCTCTCTCTCATGTTTTATTTTGATAAGTTAATAGTTTCTAAGGGGTAACACCCAGTTTATTGATGTCAAAAAATATGCAATCTGCATAGTAGCACTGTGGAGTTCACATGCGACACTCTATCCATCTAACCCTCTGACACCAACAAATCAAAATAGGTGTACCAAGAGAGCCTACAACCACACAATCACCATGAAACAAAAGGGTGGCATACCTCATATCATTGGGAACCGTATAGATATTGTATATTACCAAGTCACTAGAGAACAAAAAGGTGATAGAGTCAACTAGAAAAATGAGGCATCGAAAAAGTGCATGAAATAGACAACCACAAATCCTAAAATATCATGAAAAAACTAATCCCAATCACACCATTTTAATTGAGACAAAGTGCATAAAATTGTAAACAAATCAACAAACACTCTGTTAATTGGACTGCAATGTCATTTCTTTCTTCTACAAATGTTGATATGTTGTTCTCATTTTGGCAAAATGCACCTATGAATGAAAGCAATTGAAATTGGATGATAAAGAGAATACTTCAAAGCTGTGGTTCAAGAAATGAGAGAAAATGAGGCCAGTTTATAGAGTTTTGGAACTCAAAATCGAAGGACAAGATCAAAGTCCAATCGACGGTTAGGATTGTCTTTGAAGACTCCAAATTAGAAAATGACATGATTTATGACAAATTGAATTGTGCATTTGGAAAATGGCACAATTATAACAAGTTATGACAAGATTGATTATCAAATTAGAAGTGATAAATCAAAGGGGAGAAATTAGGGGAAATGAAGGCTAAATTAGAGGGAAAAGAAAAAGGGAAGGTGTAAAGCTAGAAAGTAGGAGGTGTAGGCTAAATTAATGGGTGGAGGCATGAATCAAGGAAATGGAGGCAAATTAGTAGGAGGGAAGATTTATATTTTGAAATTCATTAATTCCCACATTTGGAAAGAGGGCAATTAATTAATTTTAATATTAATTAATTGGGGGATAAATGCAAAGGGGGTAAATAAATAATATTTATTTATCACGACATGGGAATTAGGCTAAGGGGAAAATCAATGGTTATTTACCCCTAAAGAGGACAATTTGATCAATTGATGATATTGACATGACAAGATCAAACTTTGATAAAATCATTTAATCAAACATGGTTAAAAGATTAAATTGATAAGACGTGATAAGATTAGATATGAGCATTAGTAATTAAATAAAAAATATTTATTATTTAATTAATGAGGAATGACACAATATTGGTGAATGATAAAGATCAAACATGCAATATAGAAGACATGTTAAAAAAGGGGGGTCATAGGCGTGGACCATTTTTTATGTCTATAAATTGATTACTTTCATTTTCAACCCTTTCACTTTAGTAGAAAGAGACCCCTTCACCAACTTCAAAATTCATATTGTAGATCAATGAGGCTTCACAAACCTAGTGGTTGCATGACCTTGATTCCATCCCATATATTATTCTAGTATTGAATATAAAAAGATGTTCCTTAAGTCCTTCATGAATCATGTTTAGTTTACGTGTGTCTTCCAATATATTGTTGGCTTCTTGTTTCATATTTTTCTTGGGATCTAGCGTTAAAATCCCCTTAACATCTCTATATTATATTTGTTTTAGTATCTTAGACTAATTTTACTCTTTTATGAACATTAGTACATAAATTTAATTTAAATATTAGTATTGACAACAACAATGTAATAACTATTAAATTCAAAAGAAAATTTGGATACGCCTTAGTTGTGTAAATGAATGATAATTTAGAAGAGGTTTTATCCCAATTAGAATAACACTAGTTTATCAAGATTTAAGAAATCAATAGTCTAAGTTTAAAGAAAATTTGTGTTGGTTACTCTAAGGACTTGAAATTCTAGAATTTTGAATTATCAATTTTATGGTTGTTGAAAACTTAAGACTTTTTCGCTAAAGGTCCAAGATATTAGGATATTCATAGTATCAAATAAGATTTTTAGATATTTTATTCATCAAAATCTAAAAATTTAAATTCTCAATACTTTTTTATAGTAATTCTTAATAATTTTGGATATAGGAATTATACTGTATTTCTTTCTTCTCTTGATCTTATTCTTTAACTAAGTATGCTCTGGATCCTTAAGATTTTGTTGAATAGTTTTTATTTGTGTAGGTTTTATTTTCCTTTATGTAGGTCCTTCCCTACATTGATTAAGCTTTCTTATATTTCTTATGAGGGTACTAATGTGAGTATAGTGAGTTGTCAACATCTCCCATAGAATTTTAAGTTTTCCTAATTTGGATATTTTATAACTACACCTTCTATTGGTTGTATTTTCCGCATCCTCTCTCTCTCTCTCATGTTTTATTTTGATAAGTTAATAGTTTCTAAGGGGTAACACCCATTTTATTGATGTCAAAAAATATGCAATTTGCATAGTAGCATTATGGAGTTTGCATGCGACACTCAATCCATCTAACCCTCTGACACCAAAAAATCAAAATAGGTGTACCAAGAGAGCCTACAACCACACAGTCATCATGAAATAAAAGGGTGACATACCTCATATCATTGGGAAACCTATAGATATTGTATATTACCAAGTCACTAGAGAACAAAAAGGTGATAGAGTCGACTAGAAAAATGAGGCATCGGAAAAGTGCATGAAATAGACACCCACAAATCCTAAAATATCATGAAAAACTAATCCTAATCACACCATTTTAATTGAGACAAAGTGCATAAAATTGTAAACAAATCAACAAACACTCCCTTAATTGGACTGTAATGTCATTTCTTTCTTCTACAAATGTTGATTTGTTGTTCTCATTTTGACAAAATGCAACTATGAATGAAATAAATTGAAATTGGATGATAAAGAGAATACTTCAAAGCTGTGGTTCAAGAAATGAGAGAAAATGAGGCTAGTTTATAGAGTTTTGGAACTCAAAATCGATGGACAAGATCAAAGTCCAATCGATGGTTAGGATTGTCTTTGAAGACTCCAAATTAGAAAATGACATGATTTATGATAAATTGAATTGTGCATTTGGAAAATGGCACAATTATAACAAGTTATGACAAGATTGATTATCAAATAAGAAATGATAAATCAAAGGGGAGAAATTAGGGGAAATGAAGGCTAAATTAGAGGGAAAAGAAAAAGGGAAGGTGTAAAGCTAGAAAGTAGGAGGTGTAGGATAAATTAATGGGTGGAGGCAAGAATCAAGGAAATGCAGGCAAATTAGTAGGAGGGAAGATTTATATTTTGAAATTCATTAATTCCCACATTTGGAAAGAGGGCAATTAATTAATTTTAATATTAATTAATTGGGAGATAAATGCAAAGGGGGTAAATAAATAATATTTATTTATCAAGACATAGGAATTAGGCTAAGGGGAAAATCAATGGTTATTTACCCCTAAAGAGGACAATTTGATCAATTGATGATATTGACATGACAAGATCAAACTTTGATAAAATCATTTAACCAAACATGGTTAAAAGATTAAATTGATAAGACGTGATAAGATTAGAGATGAGCATTAGTAATTAAATAAACAATATAAATTATTTCATTAATGAGGAATGACACAATATTGGTGAATGATAAAAATCAAACATGCAATATAGAAGACATGTTAAAAAAAAGGGGGGTCATAGGCATGGACCATTTTTAATGTCTATAAATAGATCTTATAACATTGAGTATTTTTCTAAAAACATACTATATAGAGACTTATACTAAAAGTAGAAACAAACCTAGTTTTCTAGTCATCTCCATCCTTCTTCCTAGACAAAGCTCTGGCTTTGCTTGAGAAACCAAGACCATAATCCATATGAGAGGCAAAATGTGCACTATCAAATGGGTGATCCTCACCTACAACTGACATTGTCTCCTCTTTGATGATCCCATGTGTTTTAGACTTGTACTTCCCTTCACTATCAAGGCCTTCTCTTTGTATAAAATTTTTTAGCATCCACCATCATTGAGCATGACCCTGAAAAGCTTCTTCAGAAACACAATGTTTCTAGCATTTGTGGGCTTTCTTTCTTCAAAAGGCATTAGCAAAAAATAATATAATAGTCTTGAGGAAGAGGAATATAATAGTCTTGAGGAAGAGGAATACACCTTTGTGCCCTCGTTCTAATCTCTCATTTCTAAAAGGATGGCTAAACAAATTTCCGCTACATCCATATTCATCCAGTGCCTATAATATGCCCAGGTTTTGAACTCCTTGTCCAAAATGGTTTCCAATACATGGACTACCAAACAATTCTCAAAGGTGAGGGTGGATTTAATATTCTTCTCAGAGACTTTGTCAATAAGAAATATCTTTCACTTCTTAGACAAGAGTCCAATTAGTGTATCCATATGGTGAGAGAAAATTTTACTTTAATGTATTGTCTTATAGATAAGTACTACTAATAATTTTGGAGTTAAATAACCTCTCTCAACATGTCATCATCTCAAGTTGTGCATCTATCGAGGTGGCTTAGGAATGATGAATTTATTATCCTTCCTTACTCTTTAAATCTTCACAAATTTATGGGAGTACCGGGATTTTAATTTGTTGCGTTCAATTACACACATGCTAATATATGCAACTTTCTATTTTGAGGTGGTGGTGGTGGTAGAGGATGACACCTCACCTCAATATCTCATGTAACCTCCTAGTAGAAAAAATTATTTTCCTTTTTATCATATCCAATGCCAATTTGGTACTACCTTCTAACCACCCACCACCAATGATAATAATGATCTTTACACATCGAGAAGACTCACATTCCACCTCTCTGAAATTATCTCCTAGTCACAAGGTTTTTGGTTTTTGTCATCTGAGTTGGCAAGAGGGATAACTCCATTGTATGCTAGGCTATCACATTTTCCAAATCACTCCCTTCTCAAAAGACATGTTGGGTTTAAGTCTAGTAAATTGTTAATGAAGTCCCGAATTGGTTTTAGTCATCGTCACAGTTTCCAATTGGAGGTTCAAGAATTCAACCTTATGGAATTAATAATAATCAATGAATCACCCTCAAGATGAAGTTAACTCACATTCAATTGCATTCCCAGTTCTAGGCCCATAAGGACAGTTCTAAATTTTGTCATGTTGTTAGACATGACTCCTAGGATTCTCATCTTTTTGCCAGAATATTTCCATTATGTTCCCTTGCAATACATATTGCACCATTGGGTCTAGGATTACCATATGAGGTGCCATCAAAGTTCATTTTTACCCACCTTTACTCTGGTTCTTGTCATGTTATCTCAATACAAGGATTTTGAGGAAGATCGTCCTTCATAGCCCCATTAATGGGGCCTCCTCTTTCTCACATATTATATATACTCATTCACCTAGATTATCTCATACCATCATATATTGTTTTGAAGTTATTTCAATATATTGATAATAGTGATTATTATTTTATTTTTAAAACATGCATTTTGAGAACTTTGATTCTTTATTATTTTTCAACTTGAGTGTATGTTTTTTACTCTTGTGCAAGTTTTGGGATAATATTGATTTTTTATATCCTAACATGACACTAGAAACATTTTGATTCTAAGAGTATATCATATCATTTCAAAAGTATAATAGATCTAGGTAAATAATAACTTTCTATGTATTTTTTCCTTATAATCCATTATGTTCATTTCTTGCATATTTAGTTGATTTAGAGAATTACAATATTTTTCTAGGAAGATAGTCTTTTGGGTTTATTCTTGGAATTATGCATTCAACTATTGATAACTAAGAAAATATTTTTTGCTACTCCATTAAATTTTATAGGCTCATAATAAGTTAGTTTGTGCATTTATTTTGATTAAATTGGAGGTCATGAACAACTTTTATATTAGAATGTTTGAACATATCAATTAGTGAATAGTTTATTTTCATGTTACATATTGAGTGGGTGGTGGAGAAGAAAAAAATTGGGCCTGATTTGATAGCTTGATTTCATACAAAACTGTTAAAAATGTTGGCAAGTGATCCGATTTAATAAGGGGCCTCTATTAGCTCCCAATCTTTTTTTATCATTAGTGACCCCCAAAGGCATTTTCAAGCATTTTTTGGGTCAACCGTTTATGCTCCATCCATCCCAAGTTAGCTACTACTTGCATGCAACTCATCTAACACTCTTTTGTAGCTCTACAACTATTAAAATTACCACAAGTTCCAACCACCATTAATACCAAATACAATCTCTTGCTACATTAATCTACCTCATGTGTGACCCTCCACTTAGGAACTACACAAAAATTGTTATTATACCATCTACACTCATCCTAGAGGGCACTTTCATTAGTTTTTCCACTCATCTATAACTTGCTAGCTACTAGGTCACCGAATAGAGAAAGGAACCTATCATCACTACACCTTTTATTAAAGGAGAATAAATTCAAGAGGTTGTTACTTTCTCAAAAAATGGTGTTTTTTTATCAATTTGGTGAAATAGGATCTATTTTATTCATGGTGGTGTATGATTTTTATTTTATTTTATTTTCTTATTTTTTAGTTTCAGCCTTATCAGATAATTTTTCGCTCAATTGTATATTTTTTAATTATTAAGCTCCAAAGCTTCTCAAATGAGCACCTTTTTATCTCTACGTTGTTGAAATTTTTTTTTTTTTTCAATCTATACACAATAGTGTAGTCTATGTGTTTATATTCTATAAACACTTGTCACTAAGAGAATTTTGGTCACTTTTGGGCATTATAAAGGTTTATATTGAATTTGATAATTTTCATTGTGAGACATATTAAAAAATAAAGTGACAAAAATTATATAATATGAATTATTAATTAAGAATATTCTACATGCTATAATAAAATATTGAGCTTCCCTTGGGTTTTATTTTTCAGAATTCATCATGGCTTTCTAGCATCCTATTATCAAGCTTAATTTACAGAAATATTTATCCTAGATAGAAGGGATAAATAATCATTATCTTAAGTAGTACCTAATATGAGCCATATCTTTTTAGACTAATACCTAAGATAAATGATTATAAAATAAAAGATTCAATGGTTAAGAAATGATAACATAGTCTATAGAGTGATATTTTTAATAGCTTATGATGGTATTATATATGGGATTGAGCATACAAAGTGAAATTTTACTACTCGACCATCATTGGTAGTTGTAAGGAGAGCACAAACATTTTTGGAGAGCCTCTCACATGTTACTAGTTGTTGAAGCAAGGGAAAATGAAAACATTGACATTCAAGCTATAAATAGTCCTAAATTATTTGGTTTTCTTTTAACTAGAGACTAGTCATGTTTTTGAAATGGGTGTATATCTAGTGAATCTTCTTACTTGTGGCTCCTCTTTAAAGGAGTGGGTAATTGAGTTCAAGATTATCAATAAGTTGGGATGAAGAAATTATAATGAAACACCATCAAAATAATGATATGGAGTTTAGACACAAAATAATTTATGTATTAAAATAATTTCTAAGAAAATTGAAGAGAAAGTCAATGGGCCCTTAGTTTGTTTATGAAGTTGAATGACTCTAAATGAACCCACCAGAGATGAAGTCTTGTTGAGTGAAAGGATATGACATCATAAGGGATGAGGTCAGGATTGTGTTGTTGGAATGTGAATTCATCATGGAGAGTCCACCTTCTTTGGTTGATTCATCATGGAGATACCACCTTCTTTGGTTGACTCATCATGGAGATCCCACCTTCTTTACTTAAGTCCGGAATAGTAATTTTGACAAGTGTTGTACATGTAGTTTTATGAGTCATACTTACTAAATTTAGTAACTGGTATTCCCAGTTGTTATATACAACTTGAAGTCATGTTTGGAGATACAATTTGAAGATTGTTGTAACTGTGAAAATTCCTAAAAATATTATTGAAAGATATTTGCTTGTTTTTTTCCTAGTATAATTTTACCTAGTTTTTTATGACATGTAACTGATTGAATGTTTGATAATGTTAAGTTGAAATATAATGCAGGTCATTAAATTAGTTAATGGACTGTATTGTCATTGATGTCAACTTGATATCATATGTACGATCATGTACATAATGCCAAAGACTTCAGAGAACCAAAGGAACCAAATTTATGCTTTCAGCAATGCATAAAAGTCAAGTATTCACTAAGTGACAAACAACACCGACGGAGTGCACATCGACAGACAGAGAAAAGAAGAACAATCACAGTGATACCCGATGATCAGAACCATAGTGTTTCTTGACAAAGCAAAACCACAGAATGCCCGACGAGCAAAGTCAGAAAGTTGCCTTACGAGCTACAAACTTAAAGTTTCCGACGACCAAAGATATAGAGTTTCCCGATGAGTAAAGTTCCAATGATGCCCGAAGAACGGAGATCACAAACCTAACTGGAGTCTCCCTAATGGCTTAGTCAATTTTTGCTGACGACAAACTACATTGGTGACCGATAGAACAAAGAGTTCAAAAAATGACAACATATCTAGCTAGCAGAGCTAAAAATAGACTTAATTGGTTGTCTACTTTGTTTTATTCGACTAGAGATAAGTGATTGACTTAAATTTGATTTGTAAAGTTTTCAAGAAGATATCTATGAGACAAATCAGGATTTATTCTTTAAATCTAATTGGTTGGATTGTTTATCACGCCAAGAATCAAGAAACAAGAAATAATGAATATTATGTCTATATAAGAGACAATCTTAATTCATTTATGAATAGGATTAAGGGGAGTGAATAGAAAGAGGATGCTGAAGAGAAACTGATGAATAACAACTTCATGTAGTGCTTATCAAACAAGTTGAAGGAAGAGCTAAGGAATTCGGTAGACACCGACAAACAGTGAGCACAACATCACAGAGCAGAAAGTATGGAGCACAAGGATTGAATTGATACATTGGTCAGAGAGGTAATGTACTTAAATAGATCTAAAAATATGCAATTCAAAGTTGCAATATGAACAATTCATAGTGTTTCAGTTTAACCATTGAAGCATCAAGTCTCTTAACCGAACAAGACTTAACAATCTTCTATATATTGAGGTACATCTCAAGGAGTTCCAAAGAGGTTGATTCATGATAGTAGCATTGGACTTGCCTAATACCTATTGACAGTATAAGAAGGAGGCTAATTCAAGGATGGTAGCAATAGATGCCGATACTAAGTGACAACCTTTATGTATAAAATCTTCTAACAAGGTCACACTTAACAGTGTGATTGTAACCTTTAATAGGGTTGGCTCCTAACAGGGCTCACTTTAGAAGAGTGAAAATTTGGGGTACCAGTCCCAGTGTTTTTTTCCTTAACAGGGTTTCCACATTAAAATTCATGTGTTATGTGTGTATGATTCATTTCTTTACTATTTTGCATCTTACATAGCTAAATTTGGATTGATCGGTATACTCTGCTTATTTATTGAGTTTCGGTAAATAGTTATACTGCATATCGGTAATCAAGAAAGAATAAGGATTGACAGAGAAAACAGACAGACAGTTAATCATTATTAGTATTTCATGGAATACATCTTGTAGGGACATAATAATTTGAGATTTATTGATTGGTGGTTAAGTTTGAAGGATAAATTTTTAAGGCCACATATTCACCCCNCCCCCCCCCCCCCCCCCTCTCAGTTATTACTAACAATTAGTATCAGAGATTGTGTGCTTAAAAGGAAGGTTTCAAGACCTAAGTCAAGATCACAAGATGAACAGACGAGATGTGCCCAAGTTGGACAAAGACAACTTTGCTTCATGGAAAAGTAGGATAAGACTCCACTTATCAGGTATTGGTAATGATGTTACTCAATTCGTAGATACTAAATATGTGTTTCCCACAAGAGCATTAATAGTAGATCAATTGAGAGAGAAGCATGAGATAAACTACATGGTCATAGAGCTTTCTTCCTCACTCTTTGATGCTGAATTTGAAGATGTCAAAGATTGTAAATCTGCAAAGAAAATGTGGGACAAACTGAAGCTTGTACATGGAGGTGATACAAATATTCAGAGAGCCAAGGCAAAAAGCCTTAGAGGAAAGTTTGATGATCTCAGAATGAAAGAAGGAGAAAATGTTAGAGTATCTATTTATCTTCACTTATTAATTAGATCATGTTGATTTAATTATTAAGTTGTCTATGTACTTTTTTCACTTAAGCTATCTCTTAGGTGCATATAATTAATATTTCATATTAATTATATTGCGCAACCTAGCTTTTCCCTTTTTAGGGTTTCGTTCACCTTTAAGGTTGAAATTTTGTAATTATTGTTTCATAACTTTTGGAATATAATTTTGCTCTCACTCCGCTGAGATTTTCCAAGGGTTGTGCTTTTGTCTCTGTGGTTTCCATTCAACATCAGGTTATTTGCATGCAGGTGTTCTTGGCATTCTGTGAAGTTGGATTTATCAACTTCTACATGGTATCAAAGTTGTGCTAGGTTAGCTTACCTCCTGAGCTAAGCTTAAGGGGGGGTGTTAGAGTATCTATTTATCTTCACTTATTAATTAGATCATGTTGATTTAATTATTAAGTTGTCTATGTACTCTTTTTTCACTTAAGCTGTCTCTTAGGTGCATATAATTAATA
>MU228471.1:5336369-5360128 GCA_018584345.1 Thuja plicata | reverse complement strand
GACAATTGGCAAAAGCCCCTTTGAAGTAGTTTATGGGCTGCACCCTAGAGGTGTGTTTGAGTTAAGGAACTTGGAAAATGCAGAAGGAAGGAGTGCATATGCAGATGATTTTTCTCAATCCATGAAGAAGGTTCATGAGCAAGTGAAGAAGCAACTCCAAGAGGCTACACAGAAGTTAAAAGCCAAAGTTGATGAAAGAAGGAAAGATCTTCAGTTTTCTATGGGTGACCTTGTGATGGTTCATCTTAACAAGTCCAGATTGCAGAAGGGAGTCCCCACCAAGTTGTAGATGAGGAGGATTGGTCCTTGCAAGATTCTTGCAAAGTATGGGCAAAATGCCTATAAACTTGACTTGCCAACAGATTTGGCAATCTCTCCTGTTTTCAATGTGCAAGATTTAGTCCAGTATAAGGTACCTACACCAGTAGATACAGAGGTACAGTCAGATGGTAAGGACATAGCAGTAGATGTTTATCTTACCCCTACACCAACACCAAGGGCAGAGAAGATTTTAGACTCTCGGGTGAAGAAAAAGACTAGAAAGGGAACCTATTTGGAACATCTCATTTAGTGGGTAGGCATGTTAGAGGCTAAGGCTACTTGGGTGGCTGAGACTAACTTTAAGAAGTAGGGAATTGATCCTAAGCTCCTGTCCCCAGAGGTGACATAAGTTCTTAACCTTGGTAGTATGGTGCAGGAGCACCCTGGAGATGCCAAGCAAATATGGTAGTCTCTTGTCATTTTGGTGTGCTAGTGTGTGTAAGACCCTCTAGTAGGGAAATGTAATTATATAAGGTCATGTTTACCAAGAGTAGTTTAGATAAGTTTCATTTTATGCTTCATTTTGGGTAGTTTAGCTCTTTTTGGCTCTTATTTAATGGACTGTCCTTGATGATGTCATTAATGGGTAGGGTGATGTCATGGTGGTACTTAGGGTCCATGTTTACCCTAAGTGGTCTAGCTAAGGTTAGGTAAGATAGATTGGTGGAGAAAACACTTAAAAAGTGTGATTGGAAAAAAGGTGTAAAATATTGCTAGGCAACATTAGCAACTTTTCAAAGTTGCTGACAACATTTTGTTGTCTACAGGAATTTGATGTTTTAAGAGTTTTGAACCCATAGAAGGATGGTAACATGTGTTTCTAAGGGATATAAGGTGGAAAATCCCTAATTGTGGGGGTGAAAGTTCATTCTGTACAGACTGGTATTCGGGAGCCAAGAGAGTTTATTTGAAGGGACAACAGATTTGAAGCATTGTGTGTTGTTTTTGCATTGAATGGATTGAAATTGAAACTGTGACTATTGGAATCAATGAATGTACATGTTACCAAGATTTCCAATAATTATTTTTCTTTGTAGTTGTTTTTTGGTTGTTGTTTGTAAATTTCTTGGTTTTGGACTGTTTGCTATCCTGATTTGGAGCAAGGGGCAAAGATGTGGACCTAACTACACTTCCCACCATTGGTTCTATATGAACATCTAGGAATGGTGACTAGGTCCATGGAGTTACCATACTATGGAAGGATGAGCTCTCAAATTTCTGGCATGTATTTTTAAGCACTTTCCCTAGGCAAGCTAAACTCATAGCCCGATTAGAGGAAGCAAGTGAAAGTTGGTTTAAAAGTTGCAGGGGGTGTTCTCATGAGCCAAGAATGCCATGGGTGTATTGTATGATGTTTTTCAGGTGTTCCCCAAGGTGGAGGAGTGCCCAAGGATCCAACATGACAAGTTTTGAAGCCCAAGACACCAAACTGGTCTAAACACAAGAAATGTGCCATATTCTGATAACAGGGTGTACGGAGAGTTCCAGACTAAGTGACCTAGAAAATCCTTGTGGGTTTTTTCCTTACTTAAAGACTACCACAAAAGATCAGGGTTTCCTTTGAGAGATTTTTTCTGTTTTTAAGGTTTCCTAAAAACTAGGAGGCCTAATTGTGCAAAAAGGCTACAAGGCCTAGAAAGTGGGAAACTAGAACTCGATGGGTATGTGGACCAACTTGATGGCTTCAAACTTAGGTTGCAATCCAGGAATGGATAATGTTGAAGCCCTAACCCTCCTGCAAATCCAAATGTGAGTTTAGGGCTTGGAGTGAGTTAAGTGGAAGATTCT
Organism: Thuja plicata; assembly: GCA_018584345.1. Lineage (NCBI taxonomy): Eukaryota > Viridiplantae > Streptophyta > Pinopsida > Cupressales > Cupressaceae > Thuja > Thuja plicata. The sequence continues at coordinate 5,358,019 of MU228471.1, read as the reverse complement.
TGTAGAACACAAGAATGGTGATTTTGTCAAGATAGGTAGCAATCTTGGTTGGAGGGAAGACCTATCAAGAGTTACAAGCAGACTTAGAAGGTTACCAAGGAGGCTCCCTATCATTCATGAAGACCCTCGTTGGGATGGTGTACTCGTGGACTTTATATTCTTATTAGGCTGCCATGCTCACAATCTGAACTTCCATTAAAAAAGTTAAAAATTAAAGAAAGAAAACTTGATTATGACATCTTATCTTGATCTTTTTATGATAATATATCTAAATAAGGCTCTAGGATAGGAAAATTGTTTTTATTAATTTTAAGGAAAAGAAATTGCTTGTTGCATAGATGATCTAATTTCCATGTACTAATAGTGTGCTAGAGTATGAGGCTCTCACTTTTGAATTATAATTTTTTATTGATCATAGTGTCAAAATGATATATATTTATGTGGATTGAGAGATTATCACAATCCAAGTAAGGAGTGATTTTTAATGTAAGGTGACTTATTAGAATATGTATAATTATAGGATATGAGATCTTCTAGAAAGTTTTAGTGACTTTTAATATCATGTGAATTTCTAGGGAGAAAATATGTGGGTTGATTCTTTAATTATGTCTACAAAAATTTTGGCCTCATTACAATATTTCACTTTAAGAATTTTCTAACAATTTTTTTAAAATCTTAGGTGCTTGATAATCTAGGAAACTTTAAAAATTTAGGTGATGAAACAAATTCTAAGAGTGGTGAATATGAAGACAAACAAGATTCTTAAGGAAATAGTTTCCCTATGAAATTTGTTTGACCTTAGTATTCAACTAGGCTAGGTGGAACCTAACAAAATAGTAGAAAAGATCATTTTACCTATTAATATTGATTCTAAAGAAAATATTAAATTGGTATACAAAAGGGTGTCTCTTTAGAAAATAAAAAGGGATGGACTAGTTAGTCCATAAAAAAATTATTTATTTTAGAGGTTTGTGGAAATGCAAGAATATCAATATGAGAAACTAGAGCAAGGTTTACCATTGGAAATAAATCTCCAAATAAGGTTAGTTCTTATTTACTCTAAAATTTAGAGCGAATATTGATAGGAGGAAAAGGCTGAGAAATATATGTTATTATCATAAAGACAAGAAACAGATGTCACTAGATTTAAAAATAATCCATAATGAATGAATGTTTTTAAAAGCATAAAGGAGTGTGGATCTAGAACCTAATTAATTTGAAATAAAATATGCAAGGAATAAAAGATAACATAAATGAAATAACAACATAAAAGGTTAAAACCTAAGGACAAACTCTATGCATGAAGTAACAAAAAGTTCACCTATTTATGTACATGAAAATAAAACAACCATACACATGTAAATATATAGAATAATTAAATGCAAAGAAATTATAGAAGTAAAAAACACACAGTTTGATGTAACAATAGAATGAAATAGTAAAACTCAAATGCATACCTCAGCAACGAGGAAAAGATGAGTAAAATAGTTAAGATAAATGCCTATAACCCAACTTATTTTATTTTTCATGAAGTGTGGCTATTTGTATTGATATAAAATAAAGTACACTATTCACACAAAAAGGACAATCCAAGGTTACCCCTTAGGATACATACGTGTAAAGCCCAGAGATCAAAATACAAATGCACAGAACCCAGAGAGTAAACTACACAAATAAAAGTCATTTATGTGGCGAGAGTAGCACCAAAGGGCGGTAATAGAGGATCTTTGTCATCCTTTTTACTTGATACATCAGTGGGGTCTAGGTTGATGTCCAAAAGAGACCTCCCCTCTTTAGCAACAACAACCTCTTATTTTTCCTTGTACTCTCACGTACATATGATTGCCAACGCAAGTCTGGGGAGCCATTTGGATGAGCTAGGCCACCCATCATCACCACTAGAAGTTAGACTAAGACAATCAAGCTATGTGAATTATGTGATTGTGGTTGATCCTAGGACAATCTTTCACCTGTAACTTTGATCCTTGTAGCCACAATCTGCACTTGATATCTATGGTACCAACCTTATGATATGAAATTGAACTTGTGATTTAGAACTTTGGTACCTACAATAAAGTATTTCCTTTTGACTATACCTGCACTTGGAAACTTGATGATATTTAATAATAATATTGGCACTTGTTATGCTAGAAAGGAAGATGGCTAGCTTCTAACCTTTTTCCCTAGTTAGGATTAATTTAATGATTTTGATAAAGTTGTAAGACAAATGTAAATGTTAGGGTCATGATTATACCCTAGACTTAAAGAAATATAAAGGGTGATTCAATGCCTAGTGTAAGAATTGTGCTTAAAGACTTATTGAAAAAAAATAGTATTATTGACACAAGAGAGTGTTATGATAGGTATTATGAGTGATTCTAAGTGACATAAATACTAGAAGTGAGTGACTCTAGAGAATAAGGAGTGAACTTGGATGATAAGTGGTCCCTATTTTAAATGATCTGGAAATGATACATTGTTATGCATGTCCCAACTGCATAATTTTAAATTTTTAATGGGAGAAACAACAACACATAATGACTAGTTGAAAATTGAAAATATAGATTAATGTAATATACGTAGTTTTGACCTAAACCAAAACTACGATTGTGGTTTTAACCTAATAGAAAAGCTAATAATTTAAAATTTGAGAATTGTTTAGAAAGAAGTCAAATTTAGTTTTTTAAAATTAATCTTAATTTTAGATCATCAAATATATTGAATAAATCAAAACCATATACATGAACAACATACTCAAAATACTCATACAAAATAACATAAAATAAATATTAAAAGTATGAAATATACACTTTTAATCCTTATACTATCAAAATAATAAAAATTGAAACAAACAAAAATATTTTGGCATGGTTTCAGCACATTACTAACAACCTTGATTGACATTTCAACAACTTTAGTATATAATCAAGGTTGGTCAACAAGAAGAAATGTTAATGTACATATTGATGGCAACATTAGAATGGAATAATACATATGTTTTTTGAAATTTCATATATAAATTGAAGTCATTAAATATGTCAAATCAATAACAAAAAAATATACTTAACTAATATACTTAAAATGCTAACATAAAGCTAAATTAAAATTAAAATTAAAAGTACAAAATGTCCATTCTTTATTCTACAATTTTTTTTGGATAACTCAGAGTTATCGCCGCATCTCAACCCAATGAAACCTAATAGACCTTAATTTGGACTTTCTTTTATGTCAAGTTGGAGTGTTAATGCACTTAAACTAGATTGACATCTCACCAACTTTAGCGTATAACCAATATTGGTTAACAAGAAAAATGGTGATGTACATATTGATGACAACATTAGAATAGAATAATACATCTTTTGAAAAAAAAAATCTATAATTTTAAGTCATTAAATATGCGAAATCAATAAATATATAGACTAGAACAATATACTTAAAATACTAACCTAAAATAATATTAAAATAAAATTAACAGTACAAATTTTACACATTTTATTCATATGTTATTATAATTAGAAATAATAAGAAATTAAACAAACAAAAATATTTAAACACACATTTTATTCATATGTTATTATAATTAGAAATAATAAGAAATTAAACAAACAAAAATATTTAAACATGATTTCAACAATTACAAAATTGATTGACATCTCAACAACTTTAATATATAATCAATGTTGGTCAACGAGAGAAATAGTGTGATGTCCATGGAATAATGCACTTTTTTTAAAATATATTGTTTTTTCCATATATTTTAATTTGTACGCTCTTGAATGGAATCATTAAAGTCTCCGCCCCTTGGCCACAATTTAGGCATGAAATTGGGACCTTTCGCTCTCACTTAAGCTAAATTGAGATTCATGCTTTTGATCTCAATTTTGTGTGCATTACTTTATTTAAATGGGTAAACTTAAACATTTTAAATTATTTAGGCCTATCATTAAGGTACATTTCATTTAAGTAAATTAGAGTTGGACAATATTTTTTTTTTCCTTAGGAAACTTAAATGTAAATGAAATGTTATACTTGGTAGAAGTGTTACATATCTTAAATTTTATACAAATCTAGAAATTTTTTTGTGTGTCAAAGCATGGTTAATGTAATTGAATGTGAATTACTATGATCTAATCCATTATGATACTTGTTTGTAGTTGGCATGTAAGAATTTGCAATATTTATAGATATTTTGGACAAAATTTTAAATTGAAATCTAAAAATCTTTGTAGATCAAAGTATGATTAATATGTAACTTAATGAAATTGTTGTGATCTAATTCATAGTGATATTTTCTCTTAGTTGGCATATACGAGTTTAAAATATTAATAATGCTTTGGGCAAATTGTTAAGTTACGAGCATTCATATTATTTTTAATCATCCCCTCATAAACAATCAATTTTATGACCTTGGGCAAGTGCTACCAGACAAGAAGCAAATGGGTAATGGCCTCAGTGTGAATTTTAATGCAAATATGGATTCTTTTTAGTGCTCCTGGAAAGGGATGCTTTTAGGAATGTCCCTTGTAATGTGGATAATGCTTATTACTTTTGAATGATGAACTAATTTTTAAATAAATTTCTTTATATACCAAGACATAATGAATAGTCATACAAACAGTGACCAATTTAGCTTCCAACAACTATGAGGAAAGGGCACATAGATCTAAATTTTAGGTTAGATCTACACCATGCAAAATATATCCTACACATTTTGTAATTGACCCAAGACGGGGAATGTTGGACCTTGGTATTAGGAATGGATGTGTACAAGTATGGGTTAATGAGGTAAATGAGTGGGAATATATGCAAATAGGGTCAAGAAAAGGTCAAAAGTATGGAAGTGCATATAGGTGAGAATAAATGAGGATGGATAGGGATTGGGGAAGGAACCAAAATTAGCACAAAAGTATGTCACATGTTGCTATGTGATCATATTAAGGCATTCCGTCAAAATGAGCCCAAAACAAAATATGAATTGGCATGGGTATGCAAATTTCACCATCGTATTTTTTCTTTACTTTGAGGTGAGTGTGATTCCTCAAATGAATGTGCATTTTTAAGTATTTAAGCTCTAAAAGACATGCATTAAAATTATAAATATTTAGACATAAAAGGATATGAGACCCATATAAAATAATGGATTCACTCAATTTCTTCACATGCTCACCCTCTCCTTGGCATGCATTATCCATGAGAGCTTGAAAAATAAAGAAAGGGTGTGCAATGAGTAGCTTATGTCTCATTAATGAAATAGGCACAAATTACAAACTTTCTTTAATTGTTTGGGAAAATAAAAAAGTAGAAATGGTGACAAAGAAAGTGGGCTTAGGGAATTCTACCTATCTATAAAGTGGTTTGGTAAACACCACCTAGTGCAATGCTCTAGTGGACTGGTATGGCATGTCAAACCCTATCGTATAATGTGGTCAAGATTCATCTAGTCATGGTGATGTTTCTATGAAGCATAATTCACTACTTGAAATAACAACATAAGAATGTTAGTGATAATATATGAAACCTTTAATAAGTTGTATATGTGTATAAGGAATTGGAGAAAGGAAAAATAGTTCATGAAATTTAAATGTAATAATGTAACTATTGATAGGTATTTCAACATACCAACACTTGGAACAATGTTAGTTCCCTTGAATCAAAGGTTTTAACACTCTAAAGAGTTCTTTTAATTCTCTTAATGAACTAGACTCCAGTATTTTAGTAGGGGAGCCTCAAGCCATCAATTCAAAGGGATCCATCATAATGGTAAATGATTCAAATATTTTGTAAGAATTATTTTAATAAAAACTTTCTTGTTTGTAAGGGCAATTTATAACCACACACAATAATCACATCTTTAAATTTAACCAGAGTAAATGAATTTCCACCAACTAGTAGCACAATAAATCATCAACAAATTAACTGAATAAAGCCTTAGAAGGTGAAAATTCATTGTATAAAATTATAAGTGATCAACAAATTTTTACCACACTTTGATGCACAACAACAAATAAATAATTTCATAAAGAATGACCTATAAAATCCACATACTTAAATATTCTGAAATTTTATTAATCCAAACACTTATTTTCCCTTAAATATTTATTTGATCATTTTTTTTACAAAGATGGATCTAGAAAAATGATAAATGAAACTAAATTAATCATAAACTAACAACGATTTCAAATGAAGTAATAGAAAGAGGGTAAGCAGAAAGGGTTAAATAAATTTGAAGTCTTGTGACTCATACCCTTTATGCATCATTCAAGAAATAGACAATCACCATGTAGGATGAAAATATATTTAAAGGAGTTAAGTAAAATAAAATACCAATAATTGATGTGGTCCATATTACACCACAAGACGCATTTCAATTAGTGAAGTGTCAATGTTCCAAAGCACACGTCAAATTCATCAAACATTCATTGAATTGAACTTGTGAAAGCTAGAAAAACGTCTTAAAGTTTAAACACTCGAAAAAAGAAAAGAAAAGAAAAATGTAAAGCAAAAGTTTTATTTTAATATCAAATCTTCCAATGCTTATCAAAAGATGTTATATTGATATATAGAGGTTTCATATAAGGAATGTGAAGAGTTATTCCCTCTAAATGCCAAACTTTATTGAATACAAAGAGACACATTTGCTATTAGAAAAATGGTGTCTCAACCTTACAATTATAAAAGGTTAAAATTGATAGGTGAGCACAAGGGTTTTTAAGGAGATTTATCATCCTTGTGGGGTCCGGGGATGACCCACCAAAGGGGACTCTAAGGGTCATGCACTATGGCAGAGTTTTTGGGTTAGCCACCTCAAAAGCCACATTTTATGTATATTTTATTATTGTAGATCCAAACAATTTATCATTAGGTCTCAAATCTAACAATAGATATTATGTTGGTTTGTCTTTCCCTAGAAAGTGACCCTATTTTATGAGGGCATCGTATTACAACTATGCATTGAAGACATTATATTTTTCCATTAGTATATGCAAGTAAAAACATGATAAACACCAGCAGTTTATACTACACCGACAGACAGGGCACAACACTACTCGACGCCAAGGTTACCGATATTGCCAAGTACAAAGCATCCCAATGCAACACTATTTAGTGTTACCCGATGACAAAAAGGACAAAGGAACCCGATGAGTAACTAACAGTGAAACCCGATGAAACAGTTAAGAGTGGAACCTGATAGATGAAGGGAACCTGAATCAGTTCAAAGAAGGAATGTACCAACAGACTTTCAGTTCACACCGACGATCAGATATCGAGTCATTTACATCCTGCAAAACGTGGATTTGACTTTCCAGGTCAGATAAATCACTGAAGTTTTATATTTAGCTTCTTGATTTGTTTTAAATATATTACGTGAGGGAAAATTAATGTAATTATTATTGTTTTTATCATATTAACTGATTTAAAACATGCAAACTAAAGGATCAAGGTCAAGTTGTATACCTTGGATCTAGAGTTAACATTGTAATGTGTGATTCTAAAATAGGTCAAAGAACTTGTATAAATAGATGCTCAATCAATTGTGAACATGTTGTTCGATGATGATTGTAGCCACTGAGAGCATCTAAGGATCAGACAAGAGAATTCATGCAGCATCACAAACAAAGAACAAATCAGTTTTCAAGAACAAGAACAAAGGCTACCGAAAAGTAGGAAAAGGTATTAATCAATCACTATAGGTGATATTCATATATTGTAAGCTTTAATGGATCTGTAATTAGCAATTATAGATTGCATACAGTCAGGTCAAACATATTGTACACATTCTAACATGTGGGGTACACTTAAGAAATCCTTTCAAGGAAGGTGGATTTAACAATCCTATTGTAAATCTCTTAACCGAGTGCACACTACATCAGTGTTGCTAAAGCTCTTAACAGAGTAGATCCTAAAAGGTCTCCACATTAATACTCCTAACAGGGTAGATCATCAGAAGTGATCAAATTTTAAGCCTTAACCGGCTCCCTTCCATTCTGCAGATAGTGAAGTTTTGTGGGTGCCATCCCCACTGCAGTTTTTACTTCCTAACAAGAGTTTTCTGTGATATCATATCGTGTAGTATGTGTCTATTACTTTCATGAATGTTTCTATGAATGTTGCATACAATTAAGTTTATGAATTAATACTACATGCATAAGAAAGAACATCAGATCTGGTCGGTAATACAATAAAGATTGATTGCTAATGAAGTAAGGTGAAAAGTGTTAAAAGTTTTAGAGGTATTGATTCACCCCTCCCCTCTCAGTACTACTTCCCATTAATCCCAACATGCATTGGGATGTATTTGTCAAGAGTTTGATAATTGTTGAGTGCACAGAGAAACTCAATTCTCTTGTGATACGATATTCTCTCAAATTGCTAACAATAGGGGTTTTTTGAGAAAATATGTTATCCAGATTTTTAAAAAGTCAAAGTCCCTCAAGTTCTCTTTTATGGATTACATTTTCTCAAATGGGACCCTAAGAGTAGACTTGTGGACCGAAAATGGAGGAGAATCAAGGGGAGAGTTTGTCTGAGAATTTTATTGAGAGTTTTAATTCAAAGAATTTGTAAAGAGGGAATGGTAGTTAGAAGAGTTCATATCTATAAAAAACATCATGCCAAGTCTAGTAGGACTATATAGATTTTAGGTACGTTGATTCTCAAGATTCTTCTAACTATGTTCCCAAAAGTTGTAGACTAGGTCATGAAGCTCCTTAAAAGTTGTCCCAACATGTCTTACGAACCTCAAAAAACAAGAGAAGAATATTTGAGGAAAAAATTAGGTTTTTGTTTAAAGAGACTATCTATTTTGTAAAATTTTAACCAGAGGCAAGTTCACATCAAGTTCACCAAAATGTAGAGTATGAAAAATGAACCACTATAAATAATAATCAAATCCTTCAATGGCTCAAATTTCAAACCTCCACTCAGATAAGATCATAGATAAATACAAACTTTAGGTTTACCTTTGTAGGTGAGGGAAATAGATGATCTATCTTTTCAAATATTTCCAACACCCAACAATGGAATACCTGCCAAACACACGCACATGCAAAATAAAAATTTGATCTAACCCACACATGCATGCAAATGAATTTCTGATTTCATTGCCCTCTTATCTATCACGGTCTTGTGCTCAATAATGGATGCTCTTAGAAGAACATGCACAAGAAGGAATAAAAAATAGAGATTGAGAGATGAATGGTAAAAGAGATGTAGAAAGGCAAGATAAAACTAGAATGTAAAATAGACTAGAATGCAAAGATCACTAAATTGCTATAATGGATGCTCAGAATAGGAATAATTAATGTAGGTAAAGAATGAAGGATTTGAAATGAGAAGGGGCATTGTTTAAATAGATGTCCTTGGGGTGGATCTAGTTTGTAGGAATAAATGTGGGATAAAAAATTGGATATAGAATTGTAAGTGTTAATCCCACATGTGGCAAGTGGATGTAAATGCTAGAGGTGGAATATTATAAATAGGGAATATAGTGGGCGTGAAAGGGATTTAGGAAAATGATATTTATTTAATAGGTTTAATGAATTAATGGAGAAATATGATAATGATATGAATATTTATATTATATTATAATAAATAATAGAAATATTATAATGAAATAATGGATCCACCTGATTAATGGAAATTTTGAGATTGATAAGAGGACAACTTAGTAAAATTTTATGTGTCTACATTTTGCCCCTCTTTAAAATAATGTATCATATGGCATTGTTTCAAATAAAAATTTTGTGCTTGCAAAAAAATTGTGATTGTTCATTTATGCCCCAGTTTGACTAGATATGGATGATGGGTATGCCCCCTCTAGAGATTGTGTGAGATATCTGAAGGACAATCTCTCGATAGATCACGGGGAAGATTTGATTTGATGTTGCATGACTGATTAAGTTGCAAGAAATGATAAGATGTTGCATTGAGAAAAAGTTAAGTTGGACACCTAATAAGTGTAATTGACCAATTAATGTTAAACGATCGGGATAACCAGATGGAATGAGATGATTGGGCTAGTTGATAGCCAAAAATGTTGATTGAACTAGTTGATATTTGATTGTGCATATTAAAATAGAATTGAAATGATTTGATTGATTATAGGAAGATAAGATGAGATTGATGTTGATTGATAGGCTAATGCAGGATAGATCGGTTGCAAGTGGATGAGATGGTGTGACAAAGATTAATTGCAAACAGCTAAATCGATATTGATGATGATTGCAAGGTAATGCCTTATTATTTATGTTGTTTGATAAGCTAATTGGGATTTATGTGAATGCAAGACAAGTTGATACAGGGATTGATTGATTGATCAAGGGGCAATGAGATTCCAAAAAACAAGTTGATTGATTTGAAATTTGATTCAAGAGACATACATCAGATGGTAAAGAGACTGAATGGTTCATTGCGACAAGGAAGGATAAGAAAATAATGAAGATTAGAAGATGATGGGAGATATGATTGATGAAATAAGAGATGAATGGATATGCAAATGATGAAATAGGAAATGTACATGATGAGAATTCTTGTTCTTTTTAAGTGCTAATATCATCATCGAGCTTATTATGGCAGCATGATGAACTCATCTAGATATGGATTAGATCCAAATGAATCAACATGTCCATTGTGTGGAGAAAGACAATCCAAATGAATTAACATGTCCATTGTGTGGAGGAAGATGCATTACTAGATAATCAAGGAATACCCCAGTTCACATGAGACCCATGCATCCTCGATTATCTTAGACAATCATGTCCTAAGACGAGTCATCATATTACTAAGGAACAATCCACAAGTAGAAAATAAGAGAACATGCCACATCCTTTCCCTTCTAGTCAAAGACATCCTAGAGACAAAATATCTAGTCAAAGACATCCCAAAAAAGATAAAAGACACGTAACCAAAGATAAAAATCAGAAATAATCAAAGACAACAAACAAACAGCCAACCTGCTTCATGCAGAAGTGATTCTTGTCATAGTTCATGTGTATAGTCCAAGAGGTTGATAATGATTGGGAGGCCTAGTTTGAGGAAGGATTATGATAGTGTCTGATGAAGGCACAAGATAGAAGGTTAATGATGGCATGGTTACAAGCTAGCTGGGTAGGCCGTTGGTTAATTCTAATTTTTTTAAGCACAACATTGCGATGGTGTTTATTGCATATTTTTGGATCTTTTAAATTGTAGTTTTTTTTGGATTTTTTTAGAGAATTTATGATTTTTTGGGGGGGGTTGTAGATAATATTTGATTTTTTGGGATTTTTTGTAATATTTGATTTTTTAATTTTTTAATGATTTTTAGGATTTTTCAGGACATTTTATGATTTTTTCCCACGACTTTTAATGATTTTTTTTCAAAAATTTTTATGATTTTTTAAGGACTTTTGACCATTGATTCTCAAGCAAGATTTTGTTTATTTGCACCTAATATCTAACATGGCGTAAGGCATTATGAAGGGGATGAGAAAAATGATGGGCATGAAACAAATAAGAAAATGATAGAGGAAGTGTAATTGATTTTGATGCAAGGATGGTAAGGAAAACCAGTGCCCAAGGCACTCCCAGCTAACAAAACCAACTTGCAGAACAACTCGAAAGCAAAAACACCGAAAGTGAGAGAAGGAAAGTAGAAGAATCCTTTATAATTTCATCAAACATCATACATGTCAGGCTATAAGGCCTTCCCAGTTTTGGCCATATGCATTTGGATCTTTACAGAATAATCTTCATACATGTGCAGACCTGCGATCCAAATCTTCTATCCCCTTTTCTATCTCAGGACTGCCCCCCTAATCTAAGAACAACAAACTACATACATACAAGAGTTCACCAAGAGGTCAGAACTCAGATCCTAAAGATCCAACATAGGAAACAACAAAGACCCATATTTAGGTCCACGCACATCCCAATGAGAGACCCCAACATTAATTATGCTACAAAAATTAAATGCATACGTCAGCCAGAAGATCCAACGTCTGAAAAACAACTCGGTGAGAAAATATACCGAGCACAAAGACCAGTCAGTGAAAACCATAGAGAAGCCAAGCACAACCACTGAGACCCCATCGATGAAGCCAACCAAAACAAGTAACCGAGCCCGAGCGGTGAAAAAACAAACCTTCAACCGAGCAACAAGAATGGTTGTTGAGAACTTTACCGAGTAGTATACAACAAACTACCAAACCAAAACAAACGTATTTTTGGTTGATACAGGATTGCCAAGAACCCAAGATGCTCCTGCATCAGACACCTGGAGTTAAAAGAAATGATTCTCTGAATCATGAATCGGGTACAACCTAAATTAAATCCAACTCAGATTGAGAAATCCAAGATGAGTCCTCAATCAGTCTGTTCTTCTACCTTACCAGATATTCCATGTAATCCTTTCCTCTTGTACTATTGTCAACTCTTTGTTTTAAAATCTGCTCAACCTCTTCTATCTGTTTCTTAGGATAATCACTCGGTACTATCACTTCTTCATCAGGTTCATGATACTCATACAAATCTGAAATATTTAATATAGGTGATATATCTATGTCATCAGGTAATTCTACTTTATAATCATTTCCATTGTTAAATCCTCTCAATATCTTGGAAGGACCAAATTTTTTCATCTTCAATTTACCATATGTTCCCATAGGAAATCTGCCTTTCTTCAAATGAACCATCACTGCATCACCAACTTCAAAATTCTTATGTCTTCTTGACCTATCTGCATTGACCTTATATTTATGATTAGTTTTCTCCAACTTATGTTTCACTTCCTCATGCAATGCCTTCATAAACTTTGCAAATTTTTCTCCTTCATCACTTCTCTTCTCTTCTTCAGCAATATCTCTCAAGTCTTATATACCTCTCAGTTGTGTGCCATTAACAATATCAAAATGTGTGTTTCCAGTATTTCTATTCACTGAACTATTATATGCAAACTCTTCTTGTGTCCATATCAAATCCCAATTACTCGGTGTGTCTCCAACTAAGCATCTTAACAAGGTAGCCAAACTTCGGTTTACAACCTCTATTTTTCCATCGGTCTATGGATGAAATGTAGAACTATAATTCAACTTGGTGTCTAAGTTCTTCCAAATTGTTTTCCAAAAATAGCTAACAAACTTATTGTCTCAGTCAGAGATGATACTCTTTGGTAATCCATGCAATCTGACAATCTCTTTAAAGAAAAGATCTACTATATGCAATGCATTTGATGTTTTTCTAAATGGTATGAAATGTGTCATCTTAGAAAATATATGCACAACCACAAATATGGATTCATTGCCTCTTACTACCCTCTGTAATCCAAGAACAAAATCCATGCTAATATCACTCCAAGGTTTCTCAGGAACATAAATCAATGTATACAATCCAGTATTCTGACTTACTCCTTTTGCAACTTGACAAACACCATAAATTTTCACAAATTTATGAACATCCTTATACAACTGAGGCCATAAAATACTTTTCCTTAAGCAAACTCAATGACTTATCAAAACCAAAATGTCCAGCCAAACCACTACTATGTTTTTCCTTTATCAAATTTGTTCTCATTGATCCTCTTGGTATACATAACTGAATACCTTTGAACAACATATCTTCTTAAATGAAATAGTCATCATACTTACTTGGTTGACTTGGAATATGTGCTCTACACAATCTCCATGGCTAAGAAAAATTAGGGTCATTTTCATACAAATGCTTCATTTCATCAAAACCAAGAACCTCAATTCTCATTTCAGTCAACAAAGATCTTCTTCTACTCAATGCATTAGCAACTCGGTTAGAAATTACACTCTTATGCTTGATCACAAATGTGAAACACTACAAATACTCTACCCATTTCATATGTCTCTGATTCAACTTATTCTGACTATCCAAATATTGTAAATCCTTATGATCAGTATACAACACAAATTCACTCAGCATCAAATAATGTCTCTATTTCTTCAGAGCTTGAACAATAGCATAGAAATCTTGATCATAGACAAAATATTTCCTCTTATTGTCATTCAAATTTTCACTAAAGAAAGCAATAGGTTTACCTTCTTGAGTCAACACGGCTCCTATTTCACTTCCACTTGCATCAAATTCAACTTGAAATGCCTTATTGAAATTAGGGAAGGCTAAAATAGGCAATTCAACAACCTTTTGTTTCAAAGTCTCAAAACTCTTATCAACTCCATGTGTACATTTGAATTATCTTTTGTCTCCCCTCATTGTCTTAGTCATAGCATTACAAATAGAACTGAAATTTCTGATAAACTTTCTGTAAAAACTTGCCAATCCATGAAATGATCTTACCTCACTAAAATTCTTAGGTGTAGGCCAACTAAGTATAGCTTCAAATTTCTCAAGATCCATCTTCATACCATCAGCTGAAATTACAAAAACTAAATACACAAGTTCTTCTTTCATGAAAGAACACTTTTTCAAATTTATCAGTAACTTTTCCTCTTTCAATCTCTGCAACACTTGTCTAAAATGCATCAAATTCTCTTCTCTGGTCTTACTAAATGTTATAATATCATCCAAGTATACAATCACACATTTATTCAAGAATTTCTTCAAAAATTCATTCATCAACCTCATAAATGTACTCGGTGCGTTAGTTAAACCAAAGGGCATAACCAACCACTCATACAAACCTTATTTTTTCTTGAAATCAGTCTTCCATTCATCACCTTCTCTGATTCTGATATGATGATATCCACTCTTCAAATCAATTTTGGTAAAATATATTTTTTTTGTTTATCGGTAACAATTATTTTATTATTAATTATCAAAAGATTACATAAGAGTATATCAAATATGCTTTACAATAGACCATAGCAATATCTACAAATATAACCAATCACTCCTATATACTAACCCATTAACCAAATTTTTACATAGTAAAGATACTAGCTGTATCAGGAAACAAAAAGTAAACTTTCACGCGTTCGAAGAGCACAGGGCATCACATTGTGGCATAGCCATTTAACAGGTTGCATCAACATTTGAGCCACCATGACATGTGCATAGACTAGATCCGTACATTGACAGTATGTGATTCTTGATAAGATATTCATATTCATTCCACGAGAAAAAAAATTCCCCCAAAAAAACAAAATTTTATCATCATCAATACCCTCGAACATTAGAGGACTTGCAGTAAGCCATTCATCAACATAGTCACACAGTAGGAGAAAAAAGGGCACATAAGAAAAAAAAAAAGAAGAGCAAATTACCACCTTGATCAAAGGACCCTCCTTGATCTTCAGAGGCACATCCATCCTTGTCTCGACCTCTTTTGGCGCGGCACCATGACAGGTAACAAACTTCATATCAAAACCTTCTCAGCTTCATGTTTTTCAACCATTTCCATCAGCTTTTTCCATGCTCAGGCCTATTCCACTCTAAAATTTCCTTTATCCACTTTTCCCCACCAGCGGATGAAAGGCACAAAACCATAAATCCAAGCCTCATCTTCATCCTCAAAACATTTCGTAATATCAGAACCTATGCCAGGAACCGCCCACTCCATAATGGAGTCCATTTCAAAGAGTAGGTCTTTATTAAACAAATAGGAGACCATCCATTTCACCTTCGTGCAATCTCTCCCAATCTCCAATCCCCAAGCCATTACCATTGATATAATATCAAGGTTAACTCTCCATTTCTTCTTCCTGTTAACAAAGAAGGGCCCTAAAACATACCCAACAGCCTGAACGATCTTGTCTTGCTTAATGTCCACCAAGCCTCTCAGTCATTCCAACTTAACTGGCCCTTTGAAGGCTTTCTATTGCTTGCAAGTATCCACAAAAAAGGTGGCTTCCATATTCACACTAATTGCTACAAATACAACCGTTCCACTCAAACTAAAACCAGAAACCTTAAGAAACCGCCTCTAAAATCCAAACCCAGCATTCAAAAATTTAAGCCACACAGAAGAAAGAACCTGATGGGCCTCTTTATAGTTGTCAGCCTTATGCTTTCATAAATGAGAATTATGCCATCGATGATTGGACACCATCATTCGCACGAGCCTAAAAGTCCATCAAAATTGTAATTGCGAGGGATGCCAATGAAAGGACATGAGAATTTTAAAAAAACATTTAAGGCTACCATAGGTCGTGCATTAATTAACAAAAAAAACTACAGATTGCGAACATAGTCCTCTATCCACAAATTATTAAAATCCTCCCAAATGGTCTCATTTATGTTTCCAAATGAAACAGACCACTTAGATAGAATGTCCACTTCACAATTCCCCTCTCCGGATATGGCTAATTTTAAAGGCCTCAAATTTGGAAAGAAGGTCCTGCACAAAGTGAATATAACTTTGAAGATGTCAAGCTTGTATAAACCCTTTCTGAATGGCCTGAATAATTATCTGAGAATCCCCTTCCATATGGATTTTCCAAAAAACCAAGTTTCAACATAAATTCAAAGCTAGAATAGCATCTTTAACCTCTGCCACATTATTTGTTCCCTCAACTAATTTTTGGGCTGCATATGACTTTATATTACCATTTCAATCTTGAATTATCACCCTTGCACCAGAGGGACCAGGATTCCCTTTGGAAGCACCATCAAAGTTAACTTTAAGTCATCCCCATTCTGGGGTCTCCCATTTGATCTTATCTCTGCCTGACTTATGCTTCCCTTGTTGGAGACCAGCATTCCTAAAATGAATTCGTGTAGCTGGACATTCCCTTTGGATTCTCTTATCCTCTAAAGTAAAGGGAGTGGAATATTTGAGTAGAAAGGTTGAACCACCCATGACCTCTTCAATAGAAAAATTTATTCTAACCATAACCCTTTCTAAGGACTCCTCCTTATCCTCAAAAATCTTGTGATTTTGTTCCTTCCAAATCTCCCAAACCACAATTGAAGGACTAATTTGCCAAACCTTAGATAGGACAGACTTTGGTTTTGCCCAAGGCCAACTAAGAAAGAGCTTCTTAATGGAATTTTGCAGGGGCCCTGACCATCCCAGCTTCTTCTTCATCATATCCCAGTATGCATTTGCAAATTTGCATTGAACCAATAGATAATCTACATCCTCATTTGCTTTCCAACAAAGGATGCATTTGGTAGGACCAATGAAACCATACTTTTTTCTCCATTCTCCTGTTAGGATTTGGCCCCTTACAGCTAGCCAAGCGAAGGACCCAGCCTTAGGGAGACAATCCTTCCCCCAGCATAATTTAGTAGGCCACTCAGCTTGTTGATTTGGGTTATCAATAATTTTATACCCAAGTTTGATTGAATATTGTCCACTCTTCGAAGCACACCAAATCAAAGAGTCATCTTTGTTAGTTACTATAACCTCTCTTGACTCAAACACATTCCTTAGGAGAGCAGACTGCTGGAAATTGAGGCCCACTTGACTTCCATCCTTCCATCCCCACTGAGATCCTAAAGAGTGTGGTCTTTCTTCTACATAGTCCACCAATTTATCACCCCAAGCAGCAGTGTAAATATTCATCACCTTATGGAGAGAGGCATTATCACCCAAGGTAGGATATCCATCCCAAGATTCCTTCCAGAAGGAATTCAATCTACCATTGCCAACCTGCGAAGACAAGTGATTAGTAATAACCTGTCTACAATCTAAAATGAAATTCCAGATTGTCGAACCTTTAGGGGGGTTCCTAATAGTAAGAATTCTATTTGGATCCATCGAGTCTAGATATTTGGCTCTAAGAATTTCAGCCGATAACATATTTGGATTAGTATACATACACCAAACCATCTTTTCTCCAAGAGAAAGATTCATTAGGTTCCAATTTTTAATACCAGCACCCCCAGATACTTTAGGTTTACATATCTGATCCCAAGCTAGAAGTGGGATTTTATCATCATTACTTGATCCATTCTAGAAGAATTTCCGCATGCTCTTTTCTAAACAGGAAATCACTTTTTTAGCTAACTTAAGACAACTCATTGAAAACACAGGAATAGTAGAAACTATAGATTGTAACATTAGAATACGCCAAGCAGAAGAGAGACATTTACTCTTCCATCCCTCTAAGCATTTTAAACAGCTCTTAGTAAGATCTTTCCACAGATGTGACTTACAAGCTCCACCAAATAAGGGAATGCTGAGATACTTACCCGGAAGCTTCCCCATCCGCATGCTAAGGATCCCGCAAATCTATCTCTATTTTGCTTGACTAGTATTGAAAAAGAAAACCTCGGATTTGTTCCAATTTACATTCTGACCCGACACAACACTATAGGAATCAATAGTCTTTCTGATCAACCTCACTTCCCTTAATGAGGCATCCCTTATTAAGTAGGTGTCATCCATAATTTGTAAGTGGGAGATAGGATCAACACCATCTACCACCTTAATTCCTTTCCATTGGCCCAATCTACATTTACTAGAGATAACTCTCCCCAAAACTTTTGCCAGAATGATAAATAGAAAGGGGGAGATAGGATCACCTTGGCGTATACCCCTATTTGTGTCAAAAAATCCTTGGGGACTGCCATTTACTATAACAGAGATTCTAGGAGTGTTAATACAACTGCCCACCTATTTGAGCCAACTGTCACAAAAACCAAACTTTTTCAACACATTCAACAGAAAGCCTCTATGGACATTATCATAAGCTTTGCGGATATCCAGCTTGATCATCATCTTCTCAACCCGTACTATTCTGACCATGTGAATTGCTTCATGAGAAACCACAACCCCTTCATAAATAGAGCTATTAGCCATGAAGCTACTCTGTTCAGGGGAATAAAAGAGGGGAGAACCATTTTAAGGCGATTAGCCATAACTTTAGATATAACCTTATAAATAGTATTACACAACGCTATCGGTCTGAAGTCTTCAAAGGAAACTTTCTTAGCTTTTTTTGGAATTAAAGCAATGAAAGAATTATTGAAATCTTTTAGAATAAAGCCTTCGGCCTGAGATTCTTCCACAACTCACTAGTAAATTTTACCCTATTTTTCGACGAGGATTAGTCAAATTTTTGACACCCATTGGTCGAACAAACGACAAAAACTGTTGTCAAACTTTTTTCGGCGATTAGTCGACGTGAAACCCATCGTTGACATATCGACCTTCTTAGTGGTTGAATTATTGACCAAATCTTCATCGAAAAAATTGCTTGAAGCTGGAAGAATTGCAGATCAAACCTTTTATCCAAGCGACCAACGTTCACCGAAATTGCGACCATAGTTGGTCAAAATCGACGTCGAACACATAGCAGTCTCATCGAAACATCAAACATAGTGTGTCTCTTTTGTGACTAAAGTTTGTCGAAATTGACGTCGAACACATAGCATTCTCGTCAAACCTACTGATATTAAAACGTCAAAAAAGTGACCAATACTAATTTTGGTTTTATATATATATATATATATATATATATATATTATTGATGGGTTTGTAACCGATTTCTCTATAAATAGATGTGAAGATGAAAATATTGAGTCAAAATTTATATCTCCTTTTTCAATGGAGATTGAAATATAAAATAGCAGAACAAAACCAAATCTACCACAAACACATGATTCACCAGTTATATGAGATCAAAATGAAAGGATATAGAATCTATGAGTTTTTACAATCAATTAATTAGCGTTTACTTTCAAAAGTGTGTATTTTGATTTTTATAATTCTCCTATCAGAAAATGAACAAACATACATTATTATAGAATGATCCAAATAAAAAAAATATACAGCGTAAATTTAAAAATGGTACACACAAGCTCAATGTTTTGATCGCATAAAGGTAGAATGATAAAATCCCCAAATATGAAAGCTCCTATGGTACCACGCATGCTTCCCTGCCTACGCAGTCAATCAATGAAAACCCCCTCAGTAATCACACATCTTCCATGTGTCTCTTAGCATTGATTAAATAATGAAGGTATGTTAGTTTGAGCTTCACTAGGTTTCAAGAATACTTTAATATTCTCCACTTAACAAGGCCAACCATGTGAAGGTGGAAGCTCATCTGGCCCCTCCTAGGACACTCTAATGACCCTTTAAGACACTTTAAGATCTCTAAGATGTATTCTTAGGGATCGTAAAGGGTCATAAAGGGTCATAAGGTATCCTGGGACACAACATCTGAGAAACATAAATGTAGACATCATGGTCACAATTGTCTAGAGACACAACATAATTAAGTGGTATACCCAGACGATGCAACACAACCACTACTCCTCTAGTTCTAAGTTGGCACTGAACGATCCAAAAACTATAGATAAGGAATAAATTTAGAGAGCAGGGGAGGGCCATAACGACCGAAAGAACATACCTCCACTCTCTAAATTTAGTCCTTGTCTATGGTTTTTGGATCGTACAGTGCCAACTTCGAACTGGAGGAGTAGTGGTTGTGTTGCATCGTCTGGGTATACCGCTGAATTATGTTGTGTCTCCAAACAATTGTGACCATGATATCTACATTTATGTTTCTTGGTTGTTGTGATATCTACATTTATGTTTCTCAGCTATTGTGATATTTATATTTATGTTTCCCAGCTATCGTGTTTATGTGCATGTTCTTTATGTGTTTGGCTTCTCTCCCTCCTCCAAAATAAGATTTTCCCACTCCAAATAAAGAATGCATGTGCAACTACATAGAATATATAGTGTTAGAAGGCATAAAATACAACTTGACCTTCCTTGCAGGTTCTGGATCATACATGAGCATACTGGATTCAATCCCGGGTCAACACTTCAACGACATCAGGCAGTGATGCAAAATTTACTGTCTTTAGTCATTGCAGCAGCATCAGGCACCAACTTCAGCACAATATGATCACTAGAAATGGTTGTGTGTCTTCTAATTTTAAGTTGCATTATCTAGTGATCATATTGTGCTGAAGTTGGCACCTGATGCTGCTGCAACGACTAGTGATCATATTGTGTCGAAGTTGGCACCTGATGCTACTGCAACGACTACAGACAGTAAATTTTGCATCACTGCCTGATGTCATTGAAGTGTTGACCCAGGGTTGAATCCAGTATGCTCCTGTATGATCTAGAACCTACAAGGAAGGTCAAGATGGGGTTAGATCCAAAGGATCTAAGCAATGCATGGTACCCTATTACTGATCCTCATCTACAATTACGCATGTGCATAGTCAAGCCATACACTTCTCCTTTCCTCTCTATTTCCTACACCTGTATATACGGCTACACAACTAGATGCATGATATAAAATTCATAGTTTATTACATACAAGATTGTAAGATAAGGTACATCAATAACTTAGCTAAATCAATCATAAGGTATTTAAAACTAGTATCGTAAAGAGATGAAAAATATGTAAAATATTGGTAAGGGGTGGCAA
Organism: Thuja plicata; assembly: GCA_018584345.1. Lineage (NCBI taxonomy): Eukaryota > Viridiplantae > Streptophyta > Pinopsida > Cupressales > Cupressaceae > Thuja > Thuja plicata. Next base: position 5,336,720 of record MU228471.1, on the reverse strand, counting down.
GATCAAAGAAGAACTCAAAAGTACAAGACCTAAGGGCCAGACCTAATGCCTTGGGGGCTCATCATAGATGGCCTTGCCTACGTAACTCGCAGAGACATCGTAGCTCAGGTTTAACTTTAACTTTAACAATAAATAATTAGAGCTACATACAACTGAATACAACATGACATGGTAGTAATGAATAACCACCCTTGAAGAGAGAGATATGGTAATATGATTTTTTGTCTCAGTAGTAATACATTGTTCTTTGGGTGCTGCTACAGTGTGAGACATCAAGGCTTTGATAATCACTATTCCCTTATAGCATTTCATAGCATAACTTTAAATAATACACATGACTATATTCCAAAT
>MU228471.1:5306859-5317193 GCA_018584345.1 Thuja plicata | reverse complement strand
ACACACACACACACACACACACACACACACACACACACACACACACAATATCTAATCTAACCCATACATGCATGCAAATGGATTTCTGATTCCATTGCCCTCTTGTATATCAAGGTCTTATGCTTAATAATGGATGCTCTCAGAAGCACATGCACAAGAAGCTATGAAGATTGGAGATTGAAAGATGAATGATAAAAAAAGATGCAGAAATACAAGAGAAATCTAGAATGTAAAACAAACTAGAATGCAAAGATCACTAAATTGCTATAATGGATGCTAAGAATGGGAATGAATGATGTAGGTAAAGAATGGGGGATTTGAAATGAGAAGGGGCATTGTTTAAATAGATGTCCTCGGGGTGAATCTAGTTTGTAGGGACGAATGTGGGTTAAAAGATTGGACATAGAATTATAGTGTTAATCCCACATGTGGCAGGTGGATGTAAATGCTAGAGGTGGAATGTTATAAATAGGGAATATAGCGGTCATGAAAGGGATTTAGGAAAATGATATTTATTTAATAGATTTAATGAATTAATGGAGAAATATGATAATGATATAAATATGAATATGAATATTATATTATAATGAATAATAGGAATATTATAATGAAATAAAGGATCAACTTATTAATGGAAAAATTGAGATTGATAGGACACCTTAATGAAAATTTTGAGTGTAAAATTTGGGATGTAGGGATCCAAATGTAGTTTGAACTTTTAGACTTTGGAATTTGGGATATGGAGATACAAATGGATTTTTTAGTATATCTAAAAAATAATAGGGAAATGACCGTAAGGTGGAGATTATGAAGTATGTAGATTTTGACTTTATAGGTGGGGATAGAATGGGTGAAATTTGGCAAAATATTGAATTCAAATTTAAATATGGGGGTCAATTTCATTGATGTAGGATTGATCTCACACTCCAAGATTGACCTAGGGTAATGCTAAAATCAAGGTGGGTAATGAACATCTGAACATAATGGTTGATAATAGATATGATAAATAATAGATATATGAAAATATTTGTAAATTTGAATAAAATAGTGTCAAATAAAGATTGATAAAAGATATTAAAAAAAAGGATTGATAAAAGATTACAAATGCCACGAACTTCATATAAGATTGTCATTTATTGATTTAGATATATACTAGTAAATGATTCTCTAAAATTAAAGATGTTTTAACCTTTATATGAATAATAATATGTACACCTACTAACAATTATATCCATACTAATGATTGGGAGGCCTAGTTTGAGGAAGGATCGTGATAGTGTCTGATGAAGGCACAAAATAGAAGGTTAATGATGGCATGGTTACAAGCTAGCTGGGTAGGTTGTTGGTTGATTCTAATTTTGTTAAGCACAACATTGCGATGGTGTTTATTGCATGTTTTTGGATCTTTTAGATTGTAGAATTTTTTTGGATTTTTTTAGAGATTTTATGATTTTTTGGGGGGTTTGTAGATAATATTTTATTTTTTTGGATTTTTAGTAATATTTTATTTTTATTTTTTAATGATTTTTAGGATTTTTCATGACTTTTTATGTTTTTTTTCCACGACTTTTTATGATTTTTATGATTTTTTCAAGACTTTTTTTACCATTGATTCTCAAGCAAGATTTCATTTGTTTGCACCTGATATCTAACATGGCGTAAGACATTATGAAGGGGATGAGTGAAATGAAGGGCAAGAAACAGATAAGCAAATGATAGAGGAAGCGTAAGTGATTTTCAAGGACTATCTCGTCAAGGTTATCCAAGCTAGGGATTGTTATATGGCAATGTAAAGCACTGAAAGGTGCATTGACATAAGGCGATGAAATCACATGAAGGGCATGTGGTCCAAAGGAATGGACATGTCAAGAGGCTTTTGAAAATGTATTTTTGCATGCTAATGTCCTTAGTTTTGTATCAAGATCAAGGGGCCAGGATAGGACGAGGATAGGATATTGATGGGGTAAGTGAGATCAAAGATGGTAAGGGATGATAGAGGTAGGAAAGAATAATATAAGGAATAGGGACCGAGGGTGTGGGAAAGGATAAACAAATAGGATGTGTGATACTCAGTAAGATCCTCAACCTTATCAAGATCAAAGGTGGAAAAGGGGATATGGATGTAGATAGGGGGTAAAAGTACAAACCTGTGTCACACTTTTACAAAGGAAGAGGACCACGACATGCAAAACTGTTAAACTTTAACAACATAAAAGTGGCATTTGTGTTTAGAATTTGAAAATGATGTAAACTAATGAAATGTGTAAAATTGGATGTAGTTTATGCCTATAATTTTTTTTAAAAATTTGAATAATAATTGACATAGTTTTTTAATTTTTGAATTCCATTTTTTAATTGTTGAAAAATGCTGAAAATTGAGGGTCTAGTTCCCACCAACAAAATATATGTAAATAATCTTGTTTTCCTCTGATTTCATAATATGTTTTAGATGACATGTACAGCTAGTGCAGAAAAAAAGAAAGATTGGTTTTTGGTATATATTTTGTCTTTTATAACTATTCAAAGTCAGAGTTACCCGAAATTAATAGTTTTTGTCTCCCGCCTAATTTGCCCTAGAAAATCTACACCAAATACAAAAAAAATTATATTTTCTTGAAGAGGACTCTCCCCTCTTGTGTGAAATATAAGTTTTAAAATTTTTTGAAATGATTTGCTATTTTTTTTTCTTTTTTCGAACGAGCGTGTTCTTCAATGTTAAAATACCTACTTAGAGTTTTTTTAACTTATAATATACTATATGTAATCAAAACACAATAAAAATTATATGACCATAATCTATACTCCAAGCTCTACAAAAGGGTATTTTTTTATTTTAAAAATGGTTGAGTTTTGATTTTTTTATTTTAAAAATGGTTGAGTTTTGATGAAGAAATCAGTTGTATAAGTGAGAAGTTCTGTAATTTTGAAATTTTTGCCTATTTGGCTGCCACATAGGATGCCACATAGACAGTTTTGGCTGGAACTGGTTCGGACGAACCAGTTCTAGTCGAAACCCCCTATATAAATATGTGCCAATTCTTCATCGATATAACATAATTGACTTATATTTACTCATGAATTTTTGGCCGAAACTGGTCCGGTCGAACCTATTTCGGTCGAAACTCATTTGCCACATCGATGCCACATGGTGCCACGTATGTACGGCCAAAAATATTCCATCTGAAATTATTTCGGTCGGAACTACGAAAATGGTCCTCAAGTGCGACACAACTTCGTACTTTTACCCTAGGACAAACGAGGGGTGGTGGTGGATGAGGGATATAAAAAAGAATATGGAGGATAAGATAGTGCGCCTGAAAGTTGCCCCCAGTGTAGAGTGCAAAAGGATAATGGATTATGTATGATGCCTATTTTCCAGGTTTTCATCATGGTATTCACCCAAGCTTCCACTAAGGTGGTTTTCACACATGGACGAATTATTTCTCTTTACTTTTTTCATTTTTTTTACCTTTTTAACTTTTTTTGGAAGATAACAAATAGATGATAGGAAATGAAGAACTCAAGCATCTTGTTCTTTGGATAGTTCCCCTTGGAAGATCTACTATAATAGACCATGGTCATTTGAGGTATGCTCAAAGATGTTGATAAGGTAATGGGAGATGAAATGAATGATAATATAGATGGCGATAAGGGTTTATACAAAGGATTGAATAAGAGGGATGGGTTGATAGAGCATATGCATTGGATGATGAATGGGGTATTGGAAGACTTTTGCAGGATTAGATGGAAATGGTGACAAGATCAATGTTGACACACATCTTGAAGGGTGATGGAGTGATGGAGGAAAAGTGGATTTTGTAATGTGATATCTTGTGAAGAAAATGATGTGGATTTTGGGACATGAGGATCCAAAATAGAATAAGGGGTTGGAAGATGTTTAGATGGAATATTAGAGAAATCCTTGGGATCAAGCAACTTGAATGCCAACTTTAATTTTTCTTTAATATGAAATTCTTGTATGAGTGACTTTTGAATCCACATAGATTTTAATTTTTATTGTCCTTGTGATTCTTTAGAGCGCACTGTTTCAACAAGAGACTTAGGAATCCACACAACTTTTGATTTTTATTTTCCTTGTGATTCTTTAGAGTGCATTTCTTCAACAACGGATTTAGGGATCCACATAGTTTTTTATATTGATTTCTCTTTTTTCTTTCGAATCAAGTGTTTCTTTGTTTGGGCATGTCAATTAGATTGGACACGTTGGCCCTTGAATAGATGTAAATTTGGATTTATGTATTTTATGCTTGGCATCCAAATTGCTTCTAAAGGTGTTGGAATTCATGGATAGATAGGGATGATATAGAGGTCCATAAGTGGAAGATGGTTGGAAGGTTCTCAAGGATGTGTGTCTTTGTTGACCTTGACTTATGATAGGGTAAGTGGATGGAGGGACGTAAGGACCCAAGATGGATGGAAGGGAGGAAGGCTTAAGTTTTGGGGTAAAGGGACCCAAAATGGATTTGGAGGATGAGGAAGGTATATGATTGTATTTGAATGAAGGAATATAACGTGTCGAATGGATATCAACATATTGATTCTGAGATATGTAGCCAAGGCCATCATCATTAAGATTTTTTTATATCAAGGGGTTTATTACTAGAGTTTTGATAGGAGAAATGGTAGCTCAAGGAGCGATGGTAGGTTGAGGAGGATTAGAATCATGAAGGAGATTAGAGGGAATGATGGGTTCTTAAGGTATGTATCAAGGATTACGACAAGGAGATGAACAGATAGTTTGATCTTGACATGGAGGAGGATCATTCTGTACTGACTTGAAAAGGTGCCTTGCATTAGATTTTTAATAGGCTCATTGGATATGATGGAATAGATATCATGATCTTTCTTAGGAGCTAGATTAGGAATGGAACTTTGAAGGACATGTTGCTCTTGAGATGGAAAGCCATCATCTTGGAAGAAGTGAAAAGGTATAAAGAGATCATCATGACATTCTTGGGATGTGGAATCTTGGTCAATATTTGGATGAAGTTAGAGTGTTTTGATATCTTGGTCTTAATCTATATTAGGACTTTTTTCTTCATTGTTTGGATTATCCTCTTGACATGGAGCCGCTTCGAAGGACAAGGTAGGAGTCTGGTTATGCATGGAGAATTCTTAGAGAGAGTTCATGTTTGAGCATGATGGGATATAATTTTGAATTGGACTCTTTTGAGTAGGTGTGGTCAGAATTAGAACACATGATGGCATAGGATCTAGAAAGTTGGAATCATGAGAGGGGCTTGCCTTAAGGTTCAGATTAGTTTAGATTTATTTTGGAGATAGCCCTTGAGGGTCAACATGAAAAGTGTCATCATTGGGTTTTGTATTTGAGGAAGATGACATGGCTTGTTGTGAAGCTTTACCTGAGATGAAAGAATGGAGGGAGAAATGGAAGCTACATGTGGGCCATTGCTAGATATAGGATCATGATTTTGATAATGCTTGGAAATAGTGCCTTTACTTATGACCAAGTTCTTATTAGGTGAATTACTAGGCTCATCTTTAATAGAAATGTCATCATTATTAATGAGATCTTGAAATAGATGTCTCAAGTTTTTGCACTGTGAAGTCTTATGTCCTTTACGTCTATGATACTCACAAAAGTTTCTATCATTCCACCATGAGGGTTTAACTTTAAGATTCAACTCTCTAGCTTTGGGTGGTATGATAATTTTATACACGATAAGTTCTTTCAAAGTTGATTCGATAGATTGTCCCAAAGTTGTAAATTTTCTCTTTGAGGGACATTGCTTAAATTTTTTGACTATTTGTTATTTTATTTTTTTCTATTTGTGCATTGTCTATGTCTTGAAAGTATGGCTCAAGAAGGGTCATTGGTTCCATTTTTGGGGCTTGTATGTCATAAATTTATCTCTTCGAATCTCAAATTTGTTGAGCCAAGGTGGCCATTGGGTCTTCTCTTGTTTTGGGCTTTAGATTGGAAAGAGTGATTGACTTTGGATTTGACTTTTTGACTCTTTGATTTTCAGACAATTATGAAAGCACACAAGAAAGAAATAAAAAAGAAGACAAAGTCCTAAGGATCTTTTTGGATAATGTGTCCCCTTTTTTGTTTCAGGTGGGAAAGGTGATCTAAACATTCAAGCATGTAAGACACATTAACAAACCTACTCAAGTGGGAGTATCAATCCTTACATACACAAGAAATGGTGACCAATAAGGTTCAACTACATGTTACACAAGCTCAACTAGGGGATGTCCTCTATTTACACAAGGTATGTGAGGCCCAAGTATGTAGATGAAGAGAATAATTTCAAATAGACAGGAGAAAACGATAACCCAATCTCAACCTTCACTTCCCAAAGGTATAAAGTTCTTTGGGGCTTAGCCAAGATTGACAAGATTCTACTTCCAAGAGGCATGTCTTTTGATTCAGGCCTCTATATTTATACTCTGTCAGAACATGAGAGTTGAGGTTGTCCCCTAGAGTGATCACTTCTCTAGGCAAGCCCCCTAAAAAGAAAAAGAAAAGATTTTCTTATTTGTTGTCCCCCCAAGTTTCTTAACAAGGATGCAAGAAAAGAAATAACATGAGAAAATCTTGGGGATGAAAAGATAAAGGGGTTCATTTTAAGCTCAAATCCAAATGTTTATGATAAATTTTAAGTTTGTTTTCAAGGTGAAGAAGACACACTAAACAAGTTGACCAAAAGCAAGAAATGATTTTATGATGAATGAAAATTACAATGATCACTTTTTGAAATGTGAATAAGAGGGTTTGGAACAAGTGCACCTTGATTTCATGCTTTCCAATTATTATTATTATTATGCTCCTTTCATCTCTTATCATAAGCTGCAAGCTAGCTTCACAAGCTCAAATCATGCTCTTTTCAAATATTTCCAACAACCAACAATGGAATACTTGTCAAACACACACACACACACACACCAAAAAAAAATCCAATCTAACCCATACATGCATGAAAATGGATTTTTGATTCCATTGCCCTCTTTTCAATCAAGGTCTTGTGCTCAATAATGGAGCCCTCAGAAGCACATGCACAAGAAGCTATGAAGAATGGAGATTGAAAGATGAATGATAAAAACATGCAAAAATGCAAGAGAAATCTATAATGTAAAACAAACTAGAATAAAAAGATCACTAAATTGCTATAATGGATGCTAAGAATAGGAATGATTGATGTAGGTAAAGAACGGAGGATTTGAAATGAGAAGGGGCATTGTTTAAATAGATGTCCTCAGGGTGAATCTAGTTTGTAGGAGCAAATGTGGGATAAAAGATTGGACATAGAATTACAAGTGTTAATCTCACATGTGGCAGGTGGATGTAAATGCTAGAGGTGGAATGTTATAAATAGGAAATAGTGGGCATGAAAGGGATTTAGGAAAATGATATTTATTTAATAAATTTAATGAATTAATGGATAAATAGGATAATGATATAAATATGAATATTATATTATAATGAATAATAGGAATATTATAATGAAATAATTGATCCACTGATTAATGGAAAAATTGAGATTGATAGGAGGACAACTTAATGAAAATTTTGAGTTTAAAATTTGGGATTTAGGGATCCAAATGTAGTTTGAATTTTTAGACTTTGGAATTTGGGATATGGAGATACAAATGGATTTTTGAGTATATCTAAAAAATAATAGGGAAATGAGCGTAAGGTGGAGATTATGAAGTATGTAAATTTTGACTTTATAGGTGGGGATAAAATGGGTGAAATTTGGCAAAATATTGAATTCAAATTCAAATTTGGGGGTCAATTTCATTGATGTAGGATTCATCTCACACTCTGAGATTGACCTAGGGAAATGCTAAAATCAAGATGGGTAATGAACATTGAACATAATGGTAGATAATAGACATGATAAATAATAGATATATGGAAATATTTGTAAATATGAATAAAATAGTGTCAAATAAAGATTGATAAAAGATATTTTAAAAAAGATTGATAAAAGATTACAAATGCCACGAACTTCATATAAGATTGTCATTTATTGATTTAGATATATACTAGTTAATGATTCTCTAAAAATAAAGATGTTTTAGCCTATATATGAATAATGATATGTACACCTACTAACTATTATATCCATACTAATTAATCATCTTCACAAATAAATAAGGTTAAGATTATTAAATATAACCTTTTTGTACGAAAAAGTCTCAATAATTCACAAAACTTTGACTCTTCCAAAACGAGAGTAGTGCATGTTATTTTTTATGCCAATCTTGAAAGAGACTTGTGAGTCCACTTTGGAGCATAATCAACTCCACCCCATTAAAAAAACTCCTAAGAAAAGAAAAGTGAAGCTTTAGTCAATACTACTAATGTCTTGGAATCCAATAAATGATTGATAGGATGGATGATTTTGGGTGCTAGATGCCTCATATTTCCCTACCTTCCATGTGACATATTTCAATGTTTTTCCTTGAAGAGGTAATGTCCATGGCCCCCACAAAGCATTGAATTGTGCATGGTGTGGTGGAAAAAAGAGGTTGGTACACCATAATGGGGTACACCATGGAAGTTGTGCTCTTTCCTAGGGCACAACCATGTCACCATATCCAAACCCACTAGCCCACACCATGATGGGGACTCCTAGACAATGTGAAGGAGACCTAGTCAAAGCCAAGGAACCCACAAAAACAACAATAATAATATTAAATGAATGCCCATGTAGTGACATTATGAGTTAGGGTTTAGTAGGTAGTGGAAATAATAAGAGAAAAGGCAGGCCTCCACTAGGTAGTATCATTAAAAGGTGTTCCCCCCCACACATGACGGGGGAGGGGGACATAAAATATTGGGCATTGCTTGGACGGTGGAATTATTTATTTATTTATTTTATCTTATATTTAGTTCGGGCAGAGGAGGAAACAGAGGCTTCGGCGCAGGCGGCAGCACCTGTCACGGCTATCGTACGTGTGAACGTGGGCCCCCCTCCCTCTGCCATAGTAACAAGTTCTTTTTCTCTTTCTTTTTTACTCCGTGTGCTCGCACGTGTGAGAAAACGTGGCCCCCACGAACGCCGCAATGCACGCGAACCTCTCCCACGTGCGACCGGCCCTCACTGTTTTTCCTGCCAGCTGTCTCACTTAACCGCACCCTCTGACACGGTGGTTAACCCGCACTAACCCGAGTTAAGAGGGCTCTGATTAACTTCTTCTCCACGCAAGCAAATATTTGTTTTTTAATTTTTATTGCCCGTTTTGGAAGACTGAAATTGTGGGCCCCCCTTATTCACGGCAGTTGCCAGAAATAAGCTTTGACGGTCAATGAGAAATTTGTACGTTATTTTTAATTTTTTTAATTTTTAAATGCACCCGGATTCGAACTCGTGACCCAACTGCCGAGCCCTTGAAAGCAAATTACGACGCCTGTCTTTATTATTATTATTCTATGCATTGATTAATTTAAAATTTTATTTTTTTCCTTAATACTTGACATTAAGTTTAAGGACGTCCGTGATTCCTGCGTTTTGATGCTGAAAGGCGGTAAAGTAATTTAAAATATATATATTTTTTAATATTATAAATTTAAAATAAATATTTTTTAAATAGAAAATGTTAAAATGTTATAAAATAAATGGGTATTTGAATGTGATAGTTAAGTCGTGGTGGTTTTCTTGTCAACAAAGTTCACATCTTGTTCCTTATGGGTTCTCACATTTGTGACCTCATTGGACCATAGTTCCAAGCATTTATCCACTTCAAAAAATTAAAAAAATTATATTTTTATAAAATAAAAATGTTATATGTTTTTTTAAATTAATAAATTATAAATAAGAGTTATATTCATATTCATCTTCTTGTTTTATATCATTTTGAACATATATGTATGACTCTAAACTATTTTCAAGATTAATTTATTTGGATACATGTTTGTCATGTTTGTTTTGAAGGTTCACACCTTGTCGGGGGTCGTGGTGTAGAATCTTTCTATTGGGGATGAGTTCCCCCATTTGTGATCGTATTGGTTCATGGTTCCAGGCACTGATTTAAAAAATAAAAAAGATTGTATTTTTATTAAATAAAAATGTTACTTGTTTAAAAATAATTGATAAATGATAAATAGGAATTTCTTTACATTCATATTTATCTTCTTGTTTTATATCATTTTGGACAAATATGTATGATTGTAAAGAAGTATTTTCAAGATATATTTATTTAGATACATGTCTATCATGTTTTATTAAGTCCATTTAGGATTAAATTAAAAATCTAGGTTTTTTTTTCATAAAAACATTATGTGTGTGTGTGTGTGTGTGTGTGTGTGTGTGTGTGTGTGTGTGTGTGTGTGTGTGTGTGTG
>MU228471.1:5285892-5306748 GCA_018584345.1 Thuja plicata | reverse complement strand
TGTGTGTGTGTGTGTGTGTTTTCCTTCTCAAAAAATATATATATGAAAGAACATATTTAAGAGTTGTTTATTAAAGCATGTGTAATAAAAAGAAAAAAAAGAAAGGTTCCTTCAATGAAGTGAAAACAAATAATAACATAATGATAGTCCTAGCTACTACATTAGGATCATTTAAGTAGCAAGAATAAGCATAATATCATAAGATATGAGTGTTATAACTATTATAAAACATGTAAATCCTATAAACATATAATTGCTACCAAAAGTAGGAAGCTAATTAAATGGTAGACTTTCGTTTACAAAAATACTTCACAACACTTTTGATAGGGTTAATAAGGTCATAATACACTCTATAGACCGTATTTGAAGACTCGCTCAAGAAACATAAAACCTAGACCAAGAAAATGCAATAAGTTAAAAAAAATTGGACAATAATAGAAAAGAAACCATGCGTAATAGATATATATTCTAGGAAACCTATAGAAATAATCTTATAAGTTACAAAATTTCTAGACAATAATAGAAAAGAAATACAACGCAATACAAAATATATCCTAGAAAAACCCTTTCAAGAGAAATCCAACCTCCAAATCACACTCAATGTATCACTTGAATAAAAGATTGTAGTATAATCACATAGCATTTGTGCTCTCAATATTAAGATGTTCTTACACATGTCATTTTTAACTAGTCAAAGATGCTCCACCCAGACCACTATTTAACTCACCTCTTATATGCTCTTATATGTGTCATAGATTCTCTTACTCATCTTATAATATCATGGATTATCTTACACATCTTACATATGTCGAAATCGTCAAGTGGTATAGTTTGTCATCCCAAGAAATCTTGAGAATCCTCCCCCCTTTTCCACATGGCCTCATAAATACAACACATTATTATGTTAAATATTTACAATGAAACCTAGATTTGCAAGGTATACAATGCCTAATCCTAATAGATCAATGAAAATTGCAAATCGAGTCTAGACCCTTAGTTTGTGTGGAGATGAAATGAGGCTAAGATAAGTTGATTTGTCAAATTCAATGCAAAACTATGTCAACTTGCATCTAGTCAATGTATAAAGGAAAACCTAATCAAAGTGGTCTCAAAACATAAGACAAAAGGTTTACCTTGATCTACATGCAAACTGCTACTAGATAGGAAGGGAAAAAAAAATAGTGGACATAAAAAAAAATAGACATTTAAAACAATATAAATATCTACATCAATTCTGGTATGGGCTCTTCACAATGACTGAGCACCACCAAAAACTTGTCAAAGAGAAATTTTACATAAAATATAACATATATCATACATTTAAAATAGAAAGTATTTGCAACTCACTTAAAATATGTTTAAAATAACAAGAAGCATTCAAGAAAAAGGTATAAGGTTTCATTTAAGCATAAAGTGGTTTGAATTTGACTAAGAAAGAAGGATTTTGACTTAACAAAATTAATTTACAACACCAAAAGATTAAAGGGTCCCTTCAACAAGGTAATGATTATAATTGTCGAATAACTCATAATAAATGTTAGTGCCATATATACTCCCTTCCAATTGGTTGAATCCAAATGTTGCAACCAATTGAAAGTAAGGAGAACAAATTATTACTATGATAAACATGTAAAGTTGGTTGAATTCAATTGATAAACACATTTCACATTTTGATAGGTTGTGGAGTTGTTCAACCCAGTTGATGTCTTGTCCATGAATATAGCCTTGAGTTGTCCAACCTAGATGATGTCTCATCCATGAATATAGCTCTAAGTTGTCCAACCCAAATGATGTCTCATCCATGAATATAGCCATGGATGGACTTACCAACATCTCAACTCCCACATGGGTACACCACTCATACCACCCAATTTCTTTGGTTATAATTTTATTTCTGATTTGACCTCAACTTTGAATGTAGTCACCCAAAGTTGTCTTATCAAAAATCTCAAAGAGGACTACATTACACACACATATTGCTGGACATTTCTTATGGCCCTCAAAACTATTTCATTTGTGATTTGACCTCAACTTTGAATGTAGTCACCCAAAGTTGTCTTATCAAAAATCTCAAAGAGGCCTACATTACACACACCTATTGCTAGACATTTCTTATGGCCCTCAAAACTATTGCATTTCTGATTTGACCTCAACTTTGAATGTAGTCACCCAAAGTTGTCTTATCAAAAATCTCAAAGATGCCTACATTACACACACATATTGCTAGACATTTCTTATGGCCCTCAAAACTATTTCATTTCTTATTTGACCTCAACTTTGAATGTAGTCACCCAAAGTTGTCTTATCAAAAATCTCAAAGAGGCCTACATTACACACACCTATTGCTGGACATTTCTTATGGCCCTCAAAACTATTGCATTTCTGATTTGACCTCAACTTTGAATGTAGTCACCTAAAGTTGTCTTATCAAAAATCTCAAAGATGCCTACATTACACACACATATTGCTAGACATTTCTTATGGCCCTCAAAACTATTTCATTTCTAATTTGACCTCAACTTTGCATGTAGTCACCCAAAGTTATCTTATCAAAAATCTCAAAGAGGCCTACATTACACACATATATTGCTGGACATTTCTTATAGCCCTCAAAACTATCTTGTGACATAAAATATTGATAATTAGAAAGAAAGAAAAAAATCTCCAATTAAAAGCCATGAACTCAAATCTACACTATTATGCAATTTTATTCTAAGGTAAAATTTATTAAAGACTATAATTATAATTATGCATAGATCAATAATTATAGATTATATGATTGTTAATTAAAATTTTATAAATTATAGTATATAAGTAGGTATTAAAGTGTTTTAAGTTTAGAATTATATTAACTCCAAGTAAGACAAAACGAGTTGACAATAGTTCGAATAAGTAAGGCATAGCAATGAATGCCGATTTGTTGATCATTGAACCCAATGCATACTATCGATTTGTTGATCATTGAACCCAATGCATACTAACACTATAATATATTTAGTGACGTGTATGAATTGATGCACTAGGTGATGGAATTCTGAACGTTGATATTGGAGACAAGACTATGCCTACAACCATAACAATTTGAGTATCTGAATCACATGTGCTATATTTGTCCAAGCCTAACAATTTTTTCAAACCTCAATTGGAAATGTTCTTCCAAAGATCTTGTACAATATAATATTAGTTGCAAGCTTAAATCAATGGAGGTATCCATTCCAAAATCTTTAGTTGGAAATGTTCTCAAAGATCTTGTACAATATAATATTAGTTGCAAGCTTAAAATCAATGGGTGTATCCATTTCAAAATCTTCTGACAAAATAATTAAAAGAAGGAAAAACACTTTTCTTCGCATTACATGTTTTATCAAACCTTTATTATACAATTTGTTAATCGAACTTAATCGTATCATACAAGTAGAAATTCACACGCATCCATCTCTACAATGTTATAAGATTTTTACCAATTTTAAATTTTATTAATACATTAATTGTACTTAAGCGTGGACGATTAATTGTAATAGATCATTTTACCATGAATATTATTTAAAATGATAATTTATAAATTATAATATCTAAGTAGGTATGCTTCTTAGTATTTAAAATGTATATAGTATAGACTTTAAAATGAAAGTAATTATTATGACTCCACTCAAAGATTATTATACATTTGATATAGTCTAAAACTAACGGAGTTGCAAGCATGCACACTATCAAGGCCATCCTCAACATGACAGTGACATGATGCGAACGCATGTGTTGGCTAAAGTTAAGCTACTTGTTTTAATAAATTAAATTTAAAATTAGGGAGCCACATGTGTTGACCAAATTGATATATTAATTAAAAGGCCTTAACGGACAAATGAAACATTCCACACAGAAAACGCTAATGGCCAGGGAAAAAAAAATAAGATTCTATTACCCAGCTAGGTGGGAACAAGAAAAATGTAAAATAATTTCGACAACTCTATACATTGCAACGGAACAGGAACAGGAACAGGAACAGGCACAGGCACATCAAGCCCTTCATTTTCAAACCTCTTCTGCAATTCCACATTAATAACGACAATGCCGGATTCCGTGGCCTTAAAAATCACCATCTGTACTACACATTTATATAAAGAGCAATATCTATCCCAAAAGGCCACCGCCAATGAATCACCCTGCACAGGAACACCATTAAAATTCAGGACTCAAATTTTCACTGAAAAACAAATTGCAAGAGGAGAACAGAGAACTTTATTCATTAATAAATTCAAATGTAATATATATAAAGGAAAACAACTGTAAAAACCAACTATCGCCACAAAACCATACTTCTATCTTAAGAAATAAGTAATACTACTGCAAGGATAAAGTGATCAGAAATGTGGGACAACAATTCAGAAATGCTGTTCATTCCAGAAACCTACAGTTACAGTTTTAAGGATAACAACAAGAGAAGACAATCATTCACCATTTGGCAAGAGGAAAAATATATAGAGTCAATGACTGTGATCTATTAACATCAACAATCTTATCTCAGGAAACCCTTATATCCAGAGTATGATTGAAATTCAAAATAAAATGTTCGAGACTACACTACATTTTAATTGCAGTGGACTGTAGAAATCTAATCTTTTACATAAGACTGCAAATTTCCTGGGTTCTACAGGGGAAACTAAGAAATTAAAACTGCATGTAGGAGTGCGAAAATTGATAGAAAATCATTCTATTAAAGAAGAAAACAGTTGATTGACAGTGTGATATTAAGAATGCTTGAAGAAAAAAAGCATACAGAGTGAATCTAGACGCATTCTTAATATTAAAAAGCTGCCGATTGAATTTTTATATTGGATTGGAGTGAGATTTCACAGACAAGAGACATGACTGAAATCAGAGCAGAAGCAGGTCGGTCCAATGTATTATCCCTGTTCAAATAACGTTTTCAACATACAGAGAAACCGGTATATAAACGACTGGCCAACATACACCGACTGCCAACACTATAAATAGCTCACAGCCACAATTACCAAGGATTTAACGGCTGTAACCAGTGAACTATTCAAATCAAAATGAGCAAAAGGGTGCAAAGTAATCAACAATAAATCAATGAAATTTAACTTCCACCATCAACATTATACTCTGTAGAATACAATGACAGTTAACATAGATCGTTACCTCAACTATGGCGATCAGGTTGACCTCTGTCTGGAGTTACCGAGCGTCAACTCGAGGTCATCGGACGCAATCTCTCCGCCGCACTCTTCATGAATCCTTTCGCCCTCCCACGGCTTAACGGGAACGGCGTTACCACACTCGAACTGGAAATCATCGGATCCTGACCCCGATCCAACCAAGCCCTCGGTCACGTGAATAGCCCCGGGATGGGACGGCGACGACCTGCCGCTCTGAACAGGGGTCCAGAGTCGGCTGGAGGAAGAAGATTCCGGCTGCTGTTGCTGGCGGATTCCAAAGAAAGGAGCAGCGGTGGCAGGTACTGCTTGCTGGTGGTCCGCTCCGGCTAGGGTGTGTTCAAGGCGCGCGGCGGGGCTTAGGAGGCTGAAGGTCGGGGAAGACGGTCCCATGGCGACTGCAGGGACGCGGACGCCGCCCACCCAGCGACCTTTACTGGCAGTCAGGTCGAGAGCTTCGGGAACGACGAGATGGCGTCGAACGGGGCTGGCCGGAGCAGAGGCCGCCATGAAAGGGTACTGCGATGACCATCCGCTTATGGAGAAAGTCCCTTCGGAGGGCGCCATTACTTGGTCGACGGCGACGGAGGAGGAGTTGCTTTTGACGAAGGAGTCCCAGTCTGGCTTTATGCGCGAGCCACGGGCCGTGGGGGAGCTGAGCGGAGGTGTGACGGGGGCGCTACTGGAGCCGCACATGCGGAGCGGCGGCAGACCGCGTTGAGCATTGGAGATTACAGCGCTGCCATTGTTAGGGTTATTGAGATTTTTGAGCCACGGGATCAGGTAGCTTCCGCCGCCGGCGGAAGCATCGGCGTAGGAAGGACCAGGGCTGGGAAATGAAGAAGAGGCGGGACTGGCGTGGTATGAGGCCGCCGGGCTCGGGAAAGAGGAAGATGCGGGAGATGTGTGGTATGAAGCGGCTGGGCTCGGGTGGTACGAGCTGCACGGGCTCATCGACGCCGAGGCTGTGCCGCCTATTTCCATCCGCTCCGCTGGCAAACATCCCTGTAATGAGAAAAAACACAGGGCTAAATAAATGTGAGTGCTCCATGTACCACAATGCCATGTCGATAAAGGAAGCAAACAGCGACAAGTAGTGTAGGTGTAAATCTATTGAATCGCCAAAATTAAAAGGCAATCAATGAGGGAACACTGCCAAAAATGTAGTCCCTTATTTGAAAAAGAACAAGACAAGAATGTGCATCACAATCTCTCAGATTTTCTGTTATAAGGGCACAGGCGTAAATCCATTTGAACACCGGAATTAACGACTGGACTGTACTGAAATTTTGACACATTACAGTTAGGGAAAAAAGCACATAGAAGATTACTAATGGCGGATTTAACCCTTTTAATCAAGGCATTAACGAGGCAGACTGGAGAAGACAAATATTAGAAAATAAACTCAGATAGTTTCATGAGATATGTTTCTGCAGTGCTGCTTGGGCAAGGGCAAGGGCAAGGGCAAATCAACATAGGCATAAAATTTGAGCACCAGGCGTAAATCCATTTTAGCGCCAGAATTTACGACTGCACTGTCCTCCACTAGAGAAAACAAATATTAAAATTTCAAAAAAAACTCAGAAAAGTTCCATGAGATATGCATCATAAATCCAGTGCTGCTTGAGCAAGGCAAATCAACATTTAAAAACACAGGCATAAATCCATTTGATCACCAGGCGTAAATGACTATATTGTACTGAACTAAAGACACTTTACAGTAAGAATAAAGCACGTCGAAGATTATGAATGGCAGCTTTAGCCCTTGTAATCACTGTATTAACGAGGCAGACTAGGAGAAAACAAATATTAGGAAAAAAAAACTCAGAAAGTTCCATGATATATGCATCATAAATCCATAGTGCTGCTTGAGCAAGGGCAAATCAAAGTTAACAAATAACGACTGTACTGGAACTAGAGATACTTTACAGTAAGAATAAAGCACAGCGAAGTTTATTAATGGCAGCTTTAACACTTCTAATCACGTCATTAACAGCAGCCTAGAGAACACAAATATATGAATTAAAAACTCAGAAAGTTCCATAAGATATGCATTGAAAATCCATAGTGCTGGTTGAGCAAGGGAAAATCAACATTAAAAATACAGGCATAAATCTATTTGAACACCAGAATTTACGACTGTACTGTACTCGACTAGAGACAATTTACAGTAACAATAAAACACATCCAAGATTATAAACGGCAGCACTAACCCTTCTAATCAGCGTCAAACAATTTAGCCTTAAAAATGCAGATACTAGAAAAAAATATCAGAGAACAAAAATTTCAATCATAAATCCATACTACTGCAGCTTGAGCAAGGGCAAAACAACATCAAAGATCGCTCGGCCGCGCAGTGAAATGCATATACACTCTGCGAGCAGATCTACCAGACGCATTCGACTATTTTCGCCAATTCCACAGACACAGATCGGCGCTGAACGAAGCGCGAGAAAATCTGTAAAACAAAATATACCTTGCGATACGTTGTGCCGTCTTCCTCGACGGTCCAGCCGGCCTCGGAAGCAAGGGCTTTGAGCACTTCATTGTTGTCGCAGTGCTTGGGGAGCTTATAGTTCCCGTACATCCGCAGCCCCTGGTAGATCTTGGCCGCTATGGCCCTCCTCCGCCGCTCCCTTCTCTTGTTGTTCTCTCGCTCCTTCCATGTCGGCAGTCGCGAACCAGATGTCATCTCCACCACACCAGAAACAGCACCAGGGAGAAAGAGAAATAGGGAGATCGCCTTGGATCTCTGCGAACCAGGTAAAATAGCTACTCAGAAATGAGGAGAGGAGAGGAGAGGAGAGGGGAGAATCTCGGGAGCAAGTAAAGGTGTGATAATGGAGGTACATACGTAGAGATGCGAATGCAAATACCTACATGAGAAGCGTGAGAGCCTTCCTTCCTTCCTTCACAAGCGCGATCCTTCCATGCTCGCAAATGGCGAACTAAAGCCCCTCCCTGTACGAACCCAGATAAACTATTTTAAAAACCTCGGAAGCCATGAAAAAACGCTCCAACGTCCACGTCAGCGGAGTAAGTAAATAATATTTTCTTACGAGTCCCCTCGCAGGCCATGCGTTTGTAGGTGGCCTACCCTGAAACCTGTGGGTCTCCACTCCACGTGGACAATCAAAAACAGTGGATCTCCGTTCCACGTGTACATCGGACACCGCCGATTCCTTGTCACGCGTGCCGGGATTTTCCGTTCAGTTGCCGGGAAAGTAGTCGTGCGCGTAACTAGGGTTTGTTTGAGGCAGAACGTGGTAAGTTCCCGTCCGGACAGACAGAAAAGAAAGCAAAACACTCGGACTTACTTATTCTGACTTATCTTAATCCAAACGCCAATTAAATGATTCCGGCCGTGAAGGATCCGGCGATTTCCACCTGCTTTTGCGGAGATTTGATTGGGACAAAATTGTACTCATTCACTCCCACCTCTTAAATGATGCTCACAAAACTGTACGCTCATTCCCCACACCTTGGAATGCATTCCACGCAGCTTGGAGTGCATCTATTCCCAACGATTTTAATTAAAAAGCTACATTTAATATAAAATTCTTAAAATTAAAATTAAAAGTTGATTAAGGGGAAAAATCACACCAATGCCATGTTAATGTGTAGCATGCGGTTCTTCTTTAGTATTAAAGAAAAGTGAACGATTAGAAACAAAGTAGCGACGCATCATCTTAAAAGATGTTTTGGTTAGAATAATGTGATTCCATTTCGGTTACCTTTCATCATTGGTCTTCTCACTTTTGATACCTCTTACCATACAATAGTAGTTTTAATTTTTTATTTTCTGCACACGTATAATGGTTAATTTGTTTTAGATGGAGGATTATTCATCTTTTTTTAGTTAAGGATAATTGATGGAGGGGTATTCTAATGGTTAAATTTGCATATATATTTTAAATTTTATTTATTTTAGTTTTTTAGGTAATGATTTCATACAATTATACACTAATATGTGGTAAACTTTTGTGTTGGGTTTGATTCTCTTCTTAATTCTTATTCATTTTCATTATTTGGAGGTGCATACATCTACACATTCGTCAATATCTTTGTCTTATCTATATTAGCTCCCGTATACATGATTTATTTGGAGTTGCATACATCTACACATTCATCAATATCTTCGCCTTATTATCATTGGTCTTCTCACTTTTGATACAATAGTAGTTTTAATTTTTTATTTTCTGCACAGCTATAATGATTAATTTCTTTTAGATGGAAGATTATTCATTTTTTTTTATGTTAAGGATAAAGGATGGAGGGGTATTCTAATGGTTAAATTTGTAGAACAATTTTAAATTTTATTTAGTTTCTTTTTTTAAAATGTAATGATTTGTTTGTTTTGAGATAATGATTTGAGTAAACTTTTGTGTTGCATTTGATTGTCTTGTTAATTCTTATCCATTCTCATTATTTGGAGTTACATACACCTACACATTCATCATTATCTTTGCCTTGTCTATATTAGTTCCCATGTACATGATTTATTAGTCATAACTTACATACATTCATTTATAGTTGCATGACTCCACATTCATGTCCATTTTTTATTTTACTTATTTTTAGGTTTATGATTTGTTTTAGATTTTTCTGCATTTTTTTAATCGATCATTAACGATTGAAACTTTGAAGGTTTGGTTGCGAGCATTCTATTGGATGGCTTGAAAGGGTGAGATTCCACCTATGCACCCCTTACTTTGGAGCCCAAAACATTGTCCAAAGTTAGCTATACCTCTACCACTTGGAAGTATAGTGCCTCCTTCAGGTTATTTTTTCTTGTACACTTGTTTTTTCTTAATAATATATGCATTTTGTAAACAAAAAAAATGTATAGTATGAGTAGCGTCTTGGGCCCAACCAATATCTAATGCACCATAAAGAAAAATTGTTGATGGTCTTAATCTAGTTTTTCTAGAGGTAAGTACATGATATATCAAAAGCCTATATAAGACTTAATTAATGAAAATAAAAGTGAAAGATATTAAACAATTGAGAGGATAGGATAACCCTCTCTAGTTCACTTCTCTAGGGTGAGGCTCAATCCAAATGACAAATTTCAACTTTCAAGAGGCATGCATCTCTTTTAATTCGCCCTCTATTATGTATACTCCATCATTAAATGGAAAATATGTTAAATTCTTATGTGGGCGAATCTAATATTATGATTTTTATCACTTCAAATTTTAAGATACTAATTGGTGCTGATGGAAAAATCATTTCTTTAGCATTGGATGGACATAGACTACACTAAGAGGGCAGCTTTGAGGTTATAAATAGTTTTCATACATAGAAAATCAATGAATTAAATCGTGTGTAGGATTTTTTCATGAAAGCAAATGTACTTTGCAAGGGGTATGGAGTGTGAGGTCAATTCAAATTGTTCAAGGGTAGTTAGCATTTTTTTCTTTAGTAACAATGACATGTTATGTGGATTAACCAAGAGTCAAGTTGTGTCATGGTTGATTCATCTACGATTGGAGGATGAGTTAGCTTAGCTTTGTTGTTGCAAAGTCATAGTGCAAAGAGTCATAATGGAGGTATGAGGGTGAGGGTTCCTAATTTTAGTCTAAGTAATATTTTTAAGATCAAAATGTCCACTATTAGAGGGATGTGATCCAAAAATTAGGTTAGACCCTTTTGGATCATTAGAGTCATGGTGTTCTATGTTTGATGTAGTGTTTTTGCGAGGTCAAGAGATGGAGTGGAATCAATTTGATAGTAGAAACATTTATTACAATAATTAATGACGAAATAAATGAATGTAAAAATAGAATATAATGGTTTTAAAATAAAATATACACAAAAATAATAGCACGCTGACATAATGCTTATCAAGTGGGATAACTATTTTATTAAAAAAAAAAAAATCCTCTCATTCTCAAAAAAATGTATTCATAGCACCAATATGGTTTCAATTCATCAACATGTTCAAATCTACATATGAGAAAAGTCAGCACAAGTTTGGAGAAATTATGAGAGATAACCCTATACGATATCACCTTATACTGCATCTCCATCCAAGGCACCAATATGTAAAAGATACAAATAGGAAACAAAAAATAGAAAATTGTAAACCACAAGAGAATACCACCCTAAAAAATGACACCCAACTCTCCTAATAAATCAACATGCTAATTCAGTAGGTACTCTTATATTTTTTCGTAGTATGGATGATAGCCAACTCACCAACTTGGCCACTCTATTTCGACTCTATTATGATCATCCAAATATTACTTATGATGTGTCATATCATGCCTGATAATATTTACCATTATTCTAATATAAATCTCATGCAATCGTTATCTTACACATTCTTGAATCCATCATAAGCAATTCTGAATCTTACAATCTCATAAACAATCATAGCTTTAAGACCCCCCCACCCCCATCCCCAAATGTATAAAGTCCTCTTGAATTTTATATTTTTTGAAATAAAACATTTATTGAAATAATGATGAATCTTTCCTTTTTTAGAAAAAAAAATATACTTGCTAATTTTTTACATAACAAGAAATTAGTACAAATTCTTTGGCAATATATTTATTTTTTGAAAATAAATATTAATTATCATGGATGTCTATCTATGAAATATAATGATGCAAAATCTATAATTATACCACTAAATAACATTCAAATTTACCTATTCACAAATATTATAATGAAGTATGAAGAAACTTGAAAATATGGAATCATACTTTTCCTTTACCTTATTTCTTCACCTTGACTCCATTGTTCTTCTCCTCATTGAGATTTTAATAAGATCGTGTGCTCACCTGATTGACCACCTTCCAAAATGACTTCAAAACATTAGAATAGTGGTTTTTAATGCAACTAGAATCACTCCTAAGATGCTAAGGGCTTATGATAATGTGATAATGATGATAATTTCTAGATTATGCAAACTAAGTGATAATGAAACTATTGAACATGATTGCTAAAGTTGATTGGTATGAAGCTAAAATGATGAAATTACTAAGCCAAAGGCACACTTTTACAATGTTAAAATGCTCTCAAGTGCTCTAATTCTCCAAAATACAAGATTGCTAATTAGCTCAAAATGGAGGAATAAGGTCTCCTTTTATAGAGTTTTCCTCACCTTGATCTCATGTGGCATAATCCAAGGGCTAAGATTGGATCTTGGGAAAATGAATGGTTGAGTTTGAATTGGTTGAGAGGGTAGAGAAGAAGTAGGGATTGGTTTGGATGTGAGAGAGAAAGTAGGGGATATTGTAATAACTTCTTTGATACCATGTAAGAATTTGCCTAAGACAATATGCCAAGATCTAGAAGCACAATGAATAGCACAAACAAGATAGAAGATGAACAAGAGTAAATTGTATTTTGTTAATATGATCAACTGGATTAATGATAATGGATTGGCTTCAATAAACTAGAATGAATTAATTACAATGAAAGATATATCTGCTTATATAGGCAAGGCAATAATAGACCATGATAAGGAGAAGATAAGCTATCACAAATACAAGATGGAATCACAATGTCCACCAAAGGTGGATCATGCTTCATTATGCAATGAAGTTTGTGCAACATGTGGAGGATGATAATGTGATAAGAGCACTAAAGGAGGATCTCATGCATAATGTGGAATGTGATAACTAATATCACCACCTAAAGTGGAATTTCTCCTACACCATGTGCAAAAGAAAGATGCAAACTCCTAAGTATCTCATGCACAAACTACTATACAATGTGTTATCCTAAGTAAGCTTAAGTAAATTGTAATTAGGAATATTTAATTACACCAACACTCCCCTTAAGTGCAACTTAGGGGAATGCAATTAAACTCACAATGCTAGATGAGAATGCTAGATGGATCTCGACTACTAGGCCATGTTAGGTACCCACATGTACAATATGCAAGTGCAAATGCAATGCAATAAATCTCTAATAAAGTAGAGAAAGGGAGAAAAATTCATGGGAAAAAACTCCCCCAAAAAGAGAGATGAATACATAATATGCATGGATGGATGGAGGACTAAAGACCCCCCAAAGACTACATGTGTCATGTATATACAATCAATTGTACCCCGATAGTAAGGAAAGAAAGAGACAACATAGCCCCCTCATAATGAACATTGTCCTACAAGGATGGTGGATGATTGAAGGAAAAACATAGTCCAATGTCTAAAAACAACATTTCTCCCCTTTGGAAGAAGATAAACCAAGTACAAATGCAGGACTGATTCCCATTCTAGATAGGAATTAGGAAGTGGAATCCAAATGACGTATGATGATGAGGTCTCTGAAATATGCTCATGTGTCGCCATGTTCTTGGATGAAGGTGCCATGAACCAATCATGAACATGCTCAATCATAATAGAAGGTGTCAAACAAGGAACCGATGGTAACTGATTGTGAACAAGCTTCAAAGACTCAAATGTCTCCTTTGAAGATAAAGAGAACTCCTCAAACTATTGTATCAAAGGATCCACAATCATGTCAAATTGTGAAGGATGATCTGTATATGGCCAGAGTATTCCCTCAAAACAATTGAAGAAGGATCGTCTTCATCAAAGAGAAGATGAATGTCAATAATAATATCTCCCAAATCTACAATGTAGGACTCCACAAATAATGCACCAATGTTTGGCAAGTAGGAATCTCAATCAAGAATACAAATAGATATATTTTGCAATAACTCACTGGAATCACCAACAAGATATGAATGTGTGAACTCAAATAGAGAATTTGGAGCTTTGGGTGGAGGTTTTGGATCATAAATCCACCTAGACATCTTCCCTGAGGGGTCAACATCAAAGGGAGTATTAGTTGCATCATTAAGTGGAATGCAACAATCATCAACAGGATTACATAGGAATGGAGAAATATATGGATCTCAAAAAATCTCCCAAATAATGGTCCAAATTGTGCTTGGACACTCAATACGGCTGAACTTGGGGTAGATTTCATAGAATAGAAAGAGGTCATGTTGTCACAGATCAAACTTTTGATATGATAATTCTTATCTCCCCAAATGCATTGATTCCACTCCATTTTTGGCTCAGAGATGAGTCAATAAATATGGGGCAAGAGATTAAGCCATCTACAATGTGTGATATTTCTTTTTTACCATGACTCATAATTATCCTACTCTTATCACATTACAAATTGAGATAAAAAAATTATTATGCCCCTAAAATGCAATCAAAGAATCCCCCTCAAAAAGACTATTTTGGCACTTTATATATAGTTTGTGTACAATTGCCACTTGCCAAACAATAGCTAAGTGGATTTCTTATTTTTATGTTTACAACTACCTTGATGAGGCTAAATCATACTCAAATCAATATCACTAAGGATCAAACTAAAATCCTAGCATTACAATGATCATAAATGGCCAAAAAAGACATTGATAAACTTATTAATTCTTATCCATTCTCAATATTTAGAGTTACATACACCTACACATTCATCATTATCTTTGCCTTATCTATATTAGTTCCCATGTACAAGATTTATTAGTCATAACTTACATACACTCATTTATAGTTGCATGACTCCACATTCATGTCCATGTTTAATTTTACTTATTTTTAGGTTTATGATTTGTTTTAGATTTTTCTGCATTTTTTTAATCGGTCATTGAGGATTAAAACTTTAAAGATTTGGTTGAAGGCGATTGGTTGGATGGCTTGAAAGGGTGAGATTCCACCCATGCACCCTTTACTTTGGATCCCAAAACATTGTCCAAAGTTAGCTCTGCCTCTACCACTTGGAAGTATAGTGCCTCCTTCAAGTTGTTTTTTCTTGTACATTTGTTTTTTCTTAATAATATGCATTTTTTAAATAAAAAAATTTATAGTGTGAGCAACATCTTGGGCCCAACCAATATCTAATGCACCATAAAGAAAAATTGTTGATGGTCTTAATCTAGTTTTTATAGAGGTAAGTACATGATATATCAAAAGCCTATATAAGACTTAATTAATGAAAAAAAAAGTGAAAGATATTAAACAATTGAGAGGAGAGGATAACCCTCTCTAGTTCACTTCTCCAGGGTGAGGCTCAATCCAAATGAAAAATTTCAACTTCCAAGAGGCATGAATTTCTTTTAATTCACCCTCTACTATGTATACTCCATCATTAAATGGAAAATATGTTAAATTCTTATATGGATGGATCTAATATTATAATTTTTATCACTTCAAAATTTAAGATACTAATTAGCGCTAATGGAAATTTTATTTCTTTAGCATTGGATGGACATAGACTACACTAAGAGGATAGATTTGAGGCTATAAATAGTTTTCATACATAGAAAATCAATGAATTAAATTGTGTGTAGGATTTTTTCATGAAAATGAATGTACTTTGCTAGGGGTATGGAGTGTGAGGTCAATTCAAATTGTTCAAGGGTAGTTAGCATTTTTTCTTTAGTAACAATGGCATGTTATGTGGATCAACCAAGAGTCAAGTTGTGTCATGGTTGATTCATTTACGATTGGAGGATGATTTAGCTTAGCTTTGTTGTTACAAAGTCATAGCACAAAGAGTCATAATGGAGGTATGAGGATGAGGGTTCCTAATTTTAGTCTAAGTAATATTTTTGAGATCAAATGTCCACTATTAGAGGGATGTGATCCAAAATTTAGGTTAAACCCTTTTGGATCATTAGAGTCATGGTGTTCTATATTTGATGTAGTGTTTTCGCGAGGTCAAGAGATGGAGTGGAATCGATTTGATAGTAGAAACATTTCTTACAATAATTAATGACGAAAGAAATGAATGTAAAAATAGAATATAATGGTTTAAAAGAAAATATACACAAAAATAATAGAATGCTGACATAATGTTTATAAAGTGGGATAACTATTTTGCAAAAAATAAACAATCCTCTCAATCTCAAAAAATGTATTCATAGCACCAATATGGTTTCAATTCATCAACATGTTCAAATCTACATATGAGAAAAGTCAACATAAGTTTGGAGAAACTACGAGAGATAACCCTATACGATATCACCTTATACTGCATCTCCATCCAAGGTACAAATATGTAAAAGTTATAAATAGGAAACAAAAATAGAAAACTGTAAACCACAAGAGAATGGCACCCTAAAAAATGACACCCAACTCTCCTAATAAATCAACATGCTAATTCATTAGTTACTCTTACATTTTTCGTAGTATGGATAATATCCAACTCGCCAACTTGGCCACTCTATTTCAACTCTGTTATGATCATCCAAATATTACTTATGATGTGTCATATCATGCATGATAATATTTACCATTATTCTAATATAAATCTAATGCATTCATTATCTTACACATTATTGAATCCATCATAAGCAATTCATAATCTTACAATCTCATAAACAATCATAGCTTTAAGACACCCCCCCCCCCCCCCCAATCCCCAAATGTATAAAGTCTTGTTGAATTTTACATTTTTTGGAATAAAATATTTATTGAAATAATGATGAATATTTCCTTTTTTAGAAAAATATATATACTAGCTAATTTTTTGACATAACAAGAAATCAGTACAAATTCTTTGGCAATATTTTTTATTTTTTAAAAATAAATATTAATTATTATGGATGTCTATATATGAAATATAATGATGCAAAATCTGCAATTATACCACTAAATAACATTCAAATTTACCTATTCACAAATATTTCAATGAAGTATGAAGAAACTTGAAAATATGGAATTATACTTTTCCTTTAGAAACTTGACTCCATTGTTCTTCTCCTCATTGAGATTTTAAGAAGATCATGTGCTCTCATAATAGACCACCTTCCAAAATGACTTCAAAAAATTAGAATAGTGGTTTCTAATGTGACTAGAATCACTCCTAAGATGTTAAGTGCTTATGATAATGTGATAATGATGATTATTTCTAGATTATGCAAACTAGATGGTAATGAAACTATTGAACATGATTGCTAAAGTTGATTGATAAGAAGCTAAAATGATGAAATTACTAAGCCAAAGGCATACTTTTACAATGTTAAAATGCTCTCAAATGCTCTAATTCTCCAAAATACAAGATTGTTAATTAGCTCAAAATGGAGGAATAAGGGCTCCTTTTATAGAGTTTTCCTCACCTTGATCTCATGTGGCATAATCCAAGGGCTAAGATTGAATCTTGGGAAAATGAATGGTTGAGTTTTAATTGGTTGAGAGGGTAGAGAAGAATTAGGGATTGGTTTGGATGTGAGAGAGAAAGTAGGGGGGATGTTCCTCCTACGTTAACAACCTAGAGGATTATGTGGGGGGAGAGACACTTGTCGAGTGTCTCTCCATGACCAAAGAGAGAAGGGCGGAAGAAGATTTGAATTTGTAGGAGTCTTAGGACAAGTGTCCTTTGAGTCACCTTTGATCAAGTGAGGTGGAGGGACAATGGGATATATGATAGGAAAGGTGGCAATGACATGGTCTCATGAGGAAACATAGTAATGTGACTTAGTCTCATGAGGCCACATAACCTTTTCCTTCCCTTATGAACAGGGACACCTTTTTGATGATAAATAAATAATTTTAAAATTAAATAAATTAATTTCCTTAATCATGGGTGAGGTTGATGATGAGTTAGAATAGGAGACATAGTCATATGATGGCAATGTAATTAAACAGTTTTAGAAAACCATTTAATAGTGGAATTTAGAAGACTTAGGCTTAGAAGAACAAGGTAAAGTGAATTGACTAAATAAAATAAATAATTTACTTAGCAATAGAAGAATGAATATTAATTAAATATTTAATTTTTAATTAATTATCTCAAGTCAATTTCAAGTGTATACATTTTGCACCTCTTTGAAATGATGTACATTTCGTATTATTTCAAAGAAAATTTTAAGCCTCAGATTTATGCCCTTGTTCCTGGTAAAGTGTCACATGTATGCCCCCACGGGATATCGATTGACTGTTAGAAAGAGTCGATTGATCTCATGAAAAAAATAGGCAAATTGGATGAAAAATAAGTGAAAAACATGCCTTGAAAAATTTAGGTTTACACACCCAGTTATACATGTCCAATTAGGGCTTACACAGATATAAATAGGTTGGAAAGGGTCAATTGGTCTTCATTTGCACACTTGGAGCTTGGATATTAGTGAGTGGAGAAGAAGAGCTAGTGAGCTTGCACAAACATGTTGTTCTCGCTTCATAGGCATAGGCTCAAGCGTGTCCGCCAGTTCCAAAGGCCAGCTAACTATCATGAGTCAGTATGTACGCCTCAATTTTTGTCAATTTGGTGCATTTATTACATTTTTTTCTAGATCAAAGTCTAGGTTTAATGAATGAACAAAAGTGTAGTGTTGCGCATACAACCTTTTTTGTTGCACATGTATGCCAATTTTGTGCATATATTAATTCTGCGTATTCATTTTTGTCTCTTGTGCATTCATAGATTGTTGTGCATTTGTTTATTTTGGTTACACATACATTGAGTTGTTGTGCATTTATGAAGCTATCCTACACATTTATTGATTTGGCACATACATTAGCCTCTCTTGAGCATATGTATTTGTTTGTTCTAATTCTACGCATATGCAATAGTTTGGCTTTGGATTGATATAATTAATAGTTTTTAATAATTTTGAATTGATATTGATAGATTAAGTGATAAAATGCTTGGTTTATTAATCAATTGATATACTCAATATTGTTGCATGATGCTAATTGACTAGATAGATGTTGTAATTGATTGAATCATATTAGGGATAATGTAATTGATAAAATCACATTAGGATAAAAATGTCATTTTGATAGATAGATAGATAACACTTGATTATTTTGATAGTTTGCATGATGTATGCTTTGATATTGTGATTTTGATTTTGATATTACTATTAGATCTATTTACAGGCTATATGGTTTGATGTTATGATAGATAGATATCCTTTGTTGATGTGGATATTGGTATTTGGTTTCAATAGGAGGATTTTTCATATGTGATGATATCTAGAGAGATATTCTCAATTAAATCGATCAGATTTCCACAATCCATTGAATTTAGTAGCTGAATTTCTGGTTTTTGATTGTGTGTGTTTTTAAGCATCAACGTTTCGGATCACACTCCGTGATCCATCATCAGGATGAGAGAGTAATAAGGAAAAATTTAGGGGAATGCAATGATGGATCACGGAGTGTGATCCGAAATGTTGATGCTTAAAAACACACAATCAAAAACCAGAAATTCAGCTACTAAATATTCTCAATTACCCAGAGCCTGAGACCATTACTGACATCAACATAGAGGATTATGTTAGGTTGCATCGGTTTGCAGCATTTTTATGCATGCCCAAAATTAGGGAAAATTTAGGCATGTTGATTGCTCTAGCTGAGAGGTGGCATGATGATATGAGAACATTTCACTTGTCAATCGGTGAGATATTTGTGACACTAGAGGATGTTTATCACATTGTCAGATTTCCCATTATCAGAGAGTTTGTACAATATGATAGGCATGATGGTCTAGCTCGGTGCAGAGAGGTATTTGGTGATGATGACATTGATGATGCAGATATTAGTTGGGAGTACATGGTAGACTTGTATGATCCTTTGCCCGTTGTGCTTGCAGGTGTTATAGGAGGTTACATATGCCTTGATCAGAGGTCCCATGGATTCATTTTTTGTTGGGGTGGGACTTTGTTGAGGATGGTGGCCGATTAGGGCATGAGATTCATCTAGGGTGTGTGTATGCTTACACATTTTACCATGGTCGTCATTAGTTTGTTTATGATGGTACTACCAATTTTTCAGCCAGGGTTACCTTACTGCACATTTGGGCATGGGAGCACATTGTCATCACCCGCCCTATTTGTACCAAATTCATGGGTGTTGTGTAGTCCTATATTTTTTCATATGTGGGCATGCATTCCCATCCTAAGCTAGGAAAGTTAGAGTATTGGAGACATATGCTTTTGATTCTTTAGATTCTATGGTATAGAAACCCTACCTTGATTGTGAGGAGTGGGAGGATAACAATACTAAGTTGGGTTATTTCTTTCAGACATGATGGCTGAGAGGGAGGACCCATTTTATCCTTAGAGACACATTGTGTCATGTGTGCTCTAGTAGTCTAGGGGATGCCCCAGGGGACCTTTGAATTTGCAGGATGCATAAGGAGCATAGCTAGTGGGGCCCCCTTGTATTTTTTGAGATATATCAAGAGGAGTTTTTAACTATACCAGATCAGGTATGAAGGATGAGGGCAAACACTGTGTGTAAGAAAATACACCTTCATGAAATTAAGAATGAAAGCAACAATTCTATGGAAAGATAAACAAGTTAATCTAAGAATTGAAACTAAACAAACTATATCATCTCATGGTTCTCTATCCAAGCTTTGTTAAGAGAGCTCTCAGGCTTAATCTCTCTCAAGGACAATCCTAGAACAAGATATGTATGAAATTTAAATGCTCAAATCTAACTAGAATGCTCAAAAATGCTCCAAGATCATAAGAGAAAATAGAAAATGCTCCTAAACATGGTATGCTAAATGAAATGCAAATGCTAAAACACTCTCAAAAGGCTCTCAAATGCTCCTCAATATGCCTATAATGCTTTGGCTCTTGAATTCTTGGATCCCAAACACAAAGGAAATTGCTTGTATTTATAACATTTTCCCAAGGGTAGGGGGTAGAGTGAGTTGATCATGATCAAAGCTTGGTTAAGTCAAAAGCTTTGAGGTGTTT
>MU228471.1:5224440-5244393 GCA_018584345.1 Thuja plicata | reverse complement strand
ACTCTTGTAGGACACTTGGATGCAAAGTGACCAACTTTGTTGCATGAAAAACATTTGAATGGTAGTTTTCCTTCATATTTCCCTTTACCTTTCCTTTCTTTCTTGGAAATCATAGCAATGATTTCTTATAGTTCTGTATCCACTTCTTCATTATTACTAGAGATGCTTATGGATTTCTTGCTGCGGACTGAGGCTTCGAAAGTTGTCTCACTTTTGGGTCCTATCTTCAATCTTGATATCTCAAATATAGATATTTTTCTGATCAAAGTCTCTCTCTTGAAGTCTTTTGAAAATTGCATAGTCTCATCTAAGATATTGATCTTGCTCTCATAGTCTGCTGTTAGTGTGGTCATTAGTTTTTCCATTATATCATCCTCTAAATTTTTTCCACCATTGTTCCTAATACCTGAAACTGCTTCATCAATTCTTTGATTGTAGGCTCTGATGTTTTCTTCAGGTAGCATCTCTAAGTTGTTGTACCTTTTCTTCCATGTCCTTCTGCGTGCATTCTTTGCTTGGATGTCTCCTTAAAACATATCTTCTAAGTGTTTCCAAATAGAGTATGTTTTATCTGCCTTCTTGATCTCAAAAAATTCATTGTCGGATAGGGCACTGATTAGGGCTTCTTTGGTGACTGCATTATGAGTGAATACTTCCTTTTGTTTAATTATAGAGTCTTCTTGTGCAAGGTCTTTCAAGGTGGGAACTTCAATTGCTTGAGTGGAAATCTCATAGATCTCAAATACAACACACTAAATATGTGTTATCATTTTGTTCTTCCAGTCAAGATAGTTTTCTCCATCAAACTTAGGACTCTCTTTCCTGAAGCATGCCATCTGATCTACCTTAAGCTGTTAGGCTTTCTCTCCAAGGCACTTGGCTATGATACTAATTGTTAGAATATTCCCAAAGGATAACTAAGAGGGGGGGGGGGGGGGGTGAATCAGTTATCAGCTACTTTGATTCTTAGATATCAATTAACATAAAGTAAATGCACATTCAGATAACACAATAGAGAACACAATAATTTTGGTTACGGGGAAACCAAACAGGTAAAATCCCTGATGGGAATTAGCACCCACAAAGAACTATACTTGATTATAATTATCCCTGTTAAGAGATCTTGTAACCCTATTAGGAGTTGTTATTTACAATGTAATAAGTATAGAGACCTGGTTAAAGGTCAGACCCTGTTAGGAGTCTTTTACAAGTAACCCTGTTAGGGGTGAGGACTCACTGTCAAAAATCTCACTGCTAAAATGATGAAGGCTGCAACCTTTAGTAGAATAGATATATACTATATCTGATAGATGAACTATTTGAGTAGACCTGCTATCTTGACCAGTTCCAGTGTATTGTACACTTCCACTTCTTCTTCACATAGATCTTTTCTTGATGAATGAAATGTCTCTACTGTCCCAAAATAACGGACATTCTGTTCTGTACTTTTTCTGTCTTTATTCTTCTCATTCACACTTGGAGTTCATCAAATGAACTACTATAAGTATCTTCTCCAAGGGGTGTGATCTTTGTCAGCTCTAGGAGTCCCTTCAATACTTCTTTAGTTGGCCACATCATCCATGCAACCTGATTAGAAACACACAACTCAGACTGAATAGACACGACGCTTCACAAAGTTGGCTCCACCAAATTAACTCCAACTTCACAATTCTGATAGAACATGTTTGTCGCCTTTAGATAATTATCTTTAACTCATAACTAAACATGAATACAAACACACATATCCCAAAGATAGGCGCAACTCAAGAAATAATGTAATTATGTCAGCTCTTCACATATAGTCTTCAATCTTTGTAACTGTCATAACTAATTAGCATAACTCAACTGAAAATTCATCTGACTCAGCGTGAATGCACATAGCATCTAGAACATGTATACATCATGGAAATGAACATGCATAGATCCAAAACATCTATAATAATAATTGCATATAGAAAACTACTATTTATTATATGTTGTCATCAATAAAAAACATACAATCAATTATTTGCACAGAAGCAAATCTCCAACACTAACAATGGTGATATCATGTCTATTTAAGAGACAAACTTGATTCATTATAGATCAAGGGGAGTGAATGAAAAATGGGATGCTAAATAGAAATTGATGGAGAGAAACTTCATACAGTCCTGATCAATAAGCTGAGGAAAGAGCTAAAGTTTTATGCGGACACCGAGTAACATAACACATCATCACCAAGAAGAATCAAAGTGGAGCAAAGGTATAAACAGAGTTACATTGATCAGAATAGTTTTATGAGATTACAATAGATCTGAAAATATGCAAGTATAAGTTGTATATGTGAATAGATCATACTATTTTAGTTTAACCATTGATTCAGAAAGTCTCTTAATTGAGCAAGATTTAAAGATCCTTTCTATATTGAGATACATCCCAAGGAGTATCAAAAAGTTTGATCATGAAGATAGTATGAGATGCCAGATACCTATTGATAGGCCAAGTGAGTGTTTGATCAAGGATGGTAGCATAGAGATGCCCGATATCAAGTGACAGACTAAAATTTTAAATCCTCTAACAAGGTCACACCAAACAGTGTGTTTGTAACCTTTAACAGGGTGAGCTCTTCACTGAGCTCACTTCAGAAGAGTGAAAATTTTGGGTTACCGGTCCCAAGTGTTTTTCCCCTTAATAGGGTTTCCATGTTAAAAATCCACATGTAAATGTGTTTATGATTTATTACTTAAGTGTTTTGCATTACACTTAACTTAATTGGATTGATCGGTATACTCTAGATAATTTACTTTCTTTTGGTAAATTAACAGACTAATTTTCGGTAAACATACAGTAGAAGGTTTTACAAAGCATTCTAAGGAGTAGTAATTTGATAAAAGTATTTGGAGGCATTCATCTTATAGGACTGAAGATAACTAGAGGTAGAATATTATGGTACTAAGTTTTAAGGGCTGATTATTGGAATATTTTTGAGGCCACTGATACATCCCCCCTCTCAGTTATTACTAACAATTTATATCTCCTATGTTTAGATGATCAAGATAAATTATATACACTATTGATCTTAGGTTAGGGATGTAATTGTAAAGCCGTAATTAGGTCATAGAGTTTGATATATATAAATGTATAGATGTCATTTTCAAATGTATGTTGATCAAGAAATGACCAAGTAGCCTCCATACTACAAACATCAAAGATCACACAAGTGTTTTAAGGACAGAGACTACATTGCAGTAATCAATTTTTAGAATAGAGGCAAGGCTACCGAGTAGAACAAAGCAGAATATATTATCATTCAAATTTAGGTGATATTTTTTGTATGTACTTAATGGATCTGTATCAGTAATATTGATATTGTATATGTTCATATCAAAATTTTGGTACTCTCTAACAATTTTAATAGACCCCCTAAATCTCTTAACATAGTAGACTTAACCATAATTTTGTAAATCTCTTAACCGAGTGCACACATAGTTTGTATTGCTAAATCCTCTCATGAGGTAGATCTAATTGATCTTATTGTTACTCCTAACAAGGTAAGATCATCAGAAGTGATCAATCTTTGTAATCTTTAACAAGCTACTTTATTTCTACAGTAGTGAAGTTTTGTGGGTCTCATCCCTGCCGCAGTTTTTACCTTCTAACATGAGTTTTTTGCGATACAAAAATACTAGTGTCATGAGTACTTAATTCCATGTATGTGTATTGTTTACTTTACATGAATTTATAGTTCAACAGTGATACTATATGTTTGGTGTATGCAATCTACTCAGTCAGTTATAACAGAACTAGTGGTTATAAAGAGTTGATTAAAAGTTTTAAAGGGTATTGATTCACCCCTCCCCTCTTAGTAAACACCTCTCCATTATCCCAAAAATTGGTATCAGAGCAACAAAATTTTGATCTGAACATATAAAATCTCAATATTGCTTATACAGATCCATTAAGACATACAAAACATATCACCTCAATGTGAATGATAATACCTTCTGCTTTTTTTTGCTTGGTAGCCTTGCCTCTATTCTAAAAACTAATTATTGCAATGTAGTCTCTCTCTCTCCTTAAAACCCTTGTCTAATCTTTGATGTCTGTAGTATGGCGACTACTTGATAATTTCTTGATCAACATAAATTACAAAATGACATCTATAATTTATATATATCAAACTCTATGACCTAATTAGGGCTTTATAATTACATCCCTAACCTAAGATCAATGTTGTACCAAATTTATATTGACCATCTAAACATAGGAGATATAAACCATTAATGTTTTAAATCTATAATTAATGTTCTCCTCGATCGTGTAAACTGTTGTCTAGGTCGACAAAAAGTTTTTACATAGAATGATGTGCCATAAAAAAATTTTAGGTGGCCTCTGGTCCACTCGGTTAATGTTGTCTCTCGGTGCTCTATGTAGTTTATGGATCTCAATTATACTATTGTTTGGTTAAAATGTGTAGCTCGGTGTAGAATACTGGTTGGTATAGTCCGTCTGTTCAGTTATCACTACACTCGGTTAACTCTGGGCATGATCAGTGCTCTTAGTTAACTTTGCACTTCGGTGATTATACCGACTATCTTGTTTGTGACTCTATTACCGACTGTCCATTATGTGTGCTTTAATACTAATGAAAAATTCAATTCTCAATTCGAGTAACATAAGTACTTACCAAAATTATATTTGATCAAAATTTTCCTTGAAGTTGATCTTTGTGAAATCTAGTGACGTGTTCCAATATTTGTGTAAGTGTTCCATAGATAAGATGTTTCCATGTAGAATTATAGACACCTAGGTCAGGAGTATTTCAATCAAATCAAAAGGGACTAAACTTTATCAAATCAAAGCATCAATTAATAAATATATCGATTAATTAAGTATAAGCCTAAAAGGGATAAATCTAAGCTATATAATTGATTTAATCAATTAATTGTATAGTTTTAAATCAAAAATCAAAATCAACCTATTCCTTACATGGATAATTTAATTAATTAATTGAATTAATTAAATTCTTATTTCTTTCAACAAAGGGTACAAGAATTGAACATCCAATGACAATCAAGGATTGAAAGCACATGGATCACTCCAAACTTTGCAATCTTGATCACTCATTTTGAACTTTTAAATCCTCACCACTCAATTTTTCTTTTTGTCCCAACCTTTGAAAACGTCATTTAAATGGTCCCCATTTGAAACCATTTGAAAGCCTTCAACTCAAATAAGATTTAATCATGATCAACTTAACTCTACCCCCTACCCCTGGGAAATCCTATAAATACTATGCATTTTGAGAGCATTATCAATCCTAGACATTCATAAGCAATTGCATCCTTACTATAGAGAAATTCATTAAGATCATAAGAATTTGAGAGTATAATTGAGCATAATTTGAGCTATTGAGAGCATAAATGAATGAATTTCATTTGCAATTTGATAGTTGTGAGCTAGATTAGGCATTATCTTACACAAATTCTCATTCTAGGACTGTCACTTTTGGAGATTAAGGTTGAGAGCTCCAATAGCATGCTTAGATAGAGATCCATGGAATGTTAAATGCTAATATTTATCAATCCTTAGATTAAATTGTATTATTATTTCCATAGAATTGATAGATTGCACCTTAATTTCATGAAGGTATAGTTTCTATATACACAAATGGCACCCACTGTTCGCTTTAGGCCTCTAATCTCCATTTTTATTTCATTTTTGCATGTTTTGTGTGTGTTCTTGTCTATTTTGTACGTTTCAGGAGAATTCTTGTGTACAAGATAAATACTCATGCCTACAAACAACAAAGCCACGCGTAGAAGTCCTTCATTCCTCGCATACAACAACAAAGGCTTGCATGTCAGATAAATAGTCGTGCCTGTGAACATCAAAATCATGCCTATAATACTTCTTCTACCACATGTAATATTTCTTATCTCACATTTTCTATTTCTTTGTTACACATTTGAATTCTATATTACGCTTAGTAGTGCTTAAAGTTACGCGTAGTAGCCCAAAAAATAACACTTGCAATAGGTTAAAGTTGCGCTTAGACTGCAACAAAGTTATGCATGTAAGTTGTAAAATGACGCATACGGTTATCTGCATTTTTTAAGTTGCAGAATATTAAATTCTAATAATTGAAATTCTATGTTTTCTGTTTCTACAAATGAACAGGCATCCCAAGGTCCAAAAACTAGAGAACCGAATCAACAAGGAAAGCAAGGAGGTAAGAATTCTCAACAAACATGCAAAAGAGCTTCATAATTTAGCTATTTTGGACAATTTAGAAAAGGAAGAAGCACTGTATAATCATTTTGTCAAAATTGTCCAAGCATACAAGATTAAGTTTCCCTCATTAAATTAGCGATAAATTTGATAAGATCTTTAATTCATTTTGCAAAATTTAGGAAAGATCTTTGTATTTGTTGTTATTTCAATTTCTTTTGGTTTCCCTTCACTTTGGTGTATTTTTTGACTATCTTGTTGGAGGAGAAGGAGAGGGAATGATCATCACTAGGTGAGTATAAGCAAAAAAGAAAGAAATCCTAAAAAATGCACCTAGCCTTTGCTAGCTACAAGGACAAGGTATTTTTCTAAACATGCTTGCATTTGCTTAACTTGTGGCATTTCAAAGCTCAAAATATAGATTAATAGGGCAAGCCTATTATTGTTCACTCAAGGAAAACATTAGGTATATGCTCTCAACTTTTCAAAGTTGATCAAAAAGCCAAAAGTGTTGGAATTGAGTGATAGAAAGAAAGGTGGTAATTGAACCAAACACTTCATTTTCTAAAAACCTCCTTGTTAAGAGGTTCAAAATTTAAAAATTTGTGTTTGAAGTGTTTGGAATTGGAAAAAGTAGTAGGGATATTCTCTTCACTCTTTGAGTGAATCAAACTCCCCAACCTGCTTGATTCGATTCATTATTGCTTTTATATGAACATGTTAGATCTTTGGAGGGCCTGCCTCCCAAGAATAGCCTTATAAGGATGGTGAGAGGGAACGAACAAGTGGGAGACAATAACTTTAGCCATGATATACATTGAACCCACTGCAATATAAACACATTCATCCTCAAAAGGATCGAATGACAAAATAGGTGCTAAGAATCTTCACCTCTTCTAGTAGTCCTTCGAGATTGTGAAAAATCATTTTTTATGCATGTGGGGGGCCCTTGTAAAAGGGTATAAGAGACTTTTCACTTGTTTGAATGGATTTAAATCTACAAACCTTGCTAAATTAGAAAGACTACCTTATTAGAGCCATGTTTAAAAGCCAAAATTGGCCTTAGGTAGCTTGCTTGGAAGAGATTCTTATTTTGGCCTGTTACAACATACAAGAACATACACTTTGTGTTGTTTAAGGTATAGAAATAATTATTTGTTGTGTGTGTTGTGGTTGTTTCTCAATTTTCAAACAAGAACATCCTAAAATCTGATCATAAGAACCTTAAACTTTTAAAAATCATCAAAAATAGTGACAGATTCATTTTAACTGGTGAAGTTGCACGTACCAACATT
Organism: Thuja plicata; assembly: GCA_018584345.1. Taxonomy (NCBI): domain Eukaryota; kingdom Viridiplantae; phylum Streptophyta; class Pinopsida; order Cupressales; family Cupressaceae; genus Thuja; species Thuja plicata. The sequence goes on along the minus strand of MU228471.1, from coordinate 5,236,888 downwards.
CTTTTCATGTGTAGTATCAATTGTGTTGTGTGTAAACAAACTCAAGTAGTGTGTACCAAGGTTTAAGTTGCACATAGTAACTCTTCAAGTTGCGTGTATAGAAGTGAATCTGTGCATGCTAATAACCAAATGTCGCATAAAATATCCTAAAGTTGTGCGTAAGTTCTTTCTAGTAAGCGCATACACATCAGTGAAGTCTCACATACCAACAAGATAAGTTGCATGTATACACTGAGAAACAAAAACATGGGGCATTTCTTGAGGGTTTGAGAAAAAATTATTTTCATATCTGGATACCCATTTGGACTTTCTACCTATTCATCACATTACTTTGATAAGAATCCCTCATCTTTGGACAATTCAAAAATCATTTAGGAATTGGTCAATAGGTGACAAAAGCCAAGAATTATTGATTTATGCTCATGTCGACTTTCACCTGATCATACTACACAAAGTATACCTTGCAGTCATACGGTACTTATCTAAGGTAGGAAATTCCTTTTCCAAGTGATACCTCTACTTCTTCACAACAAACACAAGAACCAACAAAAGAGGTAGAACCAAATAGGATTGCTTTTCCTTTTGGAAATATAGATCCCAACTTCATTAACCTCACCAAAAAGGATAACACTAGCAACAATGGAAATGGTGAGGTTAAAAACAATGGGGCTAATGGATTAGGAGTTGAACCTAACAACCAAGGGGTAGACAATAATAATTGAGGTAATATTGACCCTAATGATGAAGAGGTTGTTGATGAAAATTATTCAATTGTGTATTGTTATTGATGTTTACACAAGTATAGTGATGTTTACACAAATGTCAAATCCTATCCAAGTACAGTCAGTGTCTACCGAGCTCTCTTGGGCATTAAAGATGAACAAAGGGATTTTTAGTTCTAACTGAGTTCACTCAGGCATTACAATGTTGGTTGGGTGTTGAAGGATTTTAGTGTGGACCGAGTAAAACAGTTAGTGTAAGTCGACTAATAGTGGTTTATATTTTATGGATAAATAGTAATATGCAACCGACATACATGAGTTTTATTATTTATTTGGAAGGATATCAAGGCCGAATTGACAAGGCTTAACATATATATGTAAGGTCAAGTTTGGATTGAATTGAGTGAGATAGTGGTGGTGTGGAATTCCATGTGAAGTGTGATATGAAGAGTGAAGGTGAAATCAGATGGGATTCTGATTGAGGAAAGAATACAGAGGACTAAAATAGAATATTTGATCAGTGAGGATCAAGTATTTAATCCAGAATAGAGATCTGAATTGGCAAAGACAATTGATTATCAAAATAGGTCAATCCATTGTTACTCTCTAACAATTGTAGCAGTGATCAAAATCTCTTAACATAGTAGAATTAACAGTCTTTTGTAAATCCTCTAACAAGGTGACATTTCTACATTGAAGTGTTTGAAGACCTCTCACAAGGCCACTCCTTATAGGGTGATTAAATTCTCTAACTAGGTTACACCTAATAGTGTGTTATTATGACCTTTAACAGGGTTGGGTCCTAACAGGGCTCACTTCAGAAGAGTGAAAAATAGTGACTAGTTGCTATTGGTGGTTTTTCCCATATTGGGTTTCCATGTTAAATCTTGGTTTTATCTATGTACATTTCATTTTCTTTATGGTTTATTTTTCTACAATTAATTACCAAAGATAATCATAGTTAATATCTTAAGATTTTCTATGTTAACCGAGTGATAGTGAAATATCTATGTTAACCGAGCAATTGTGACTGATTTGTTTAAGACATCTAAGGGACTTGGATTTGTTTTTGTGGAAAATAATTCACCCCTCCCCTCTCAGTTACTCAACTCATTTCCAACAATTGGTATCAGAGCTGCAAGTGCTTACAGGGAAGGTTTAAAGGCCTAAGCTAAAGATCATAGATGTCTTGTAGAAGGGAGATCCCTAAGCTCAACAAGGACAACTTCACTACATAGAAAGATCTAATGAGGCTACATCTATCTACTATTGGAGATACTGGTTTGCAATTCCTAGATCACAAGTATGTGGAACCATTGAGACCTACGTCTATGGATCAGATGGTGGAAATGAAGTATCATAACATAATGATGATTGATATAGTCCCTGCACTCATCTATTCCAAATTTGATGAAGTCAAGGACTGCCCTACTACCTTTGATATGTGGAACAAATTGCATGATATATATGGAGGAGATGCAAATGTAAAGAGAGCCAAAGTAGAAAGTCTCAGAGGTCAGTTTGATATGATGCAAATGAAAGAAGGAGAAAATATTACAAAATACAGTGAAAGAATCAAGAAAAGTGTAAGTGCAATCAGAGCTGTTGGTGGAACAATTGAAGACAAAATAGTAGTCAGCAAGGTATTAAGAACTTTACTTCCTATCTATGCAATTAGAGTTTTAGCTATTCAAGAGATGAGATGCAGTAATGACATAACTCTAGATGGATTGATTGGAAGATTATCAACTTTTGAGTTGGATAACTTTGACAATTATTCTCCTAATCCTAGAAATTTTGAGTCAGCATTCAAAGCTAAATTAAACCTTGGAAATATGAAAGGAAAATAAATTGACAATGATAGTGATGATGATTTTGATGATGAGGATCTAGAAATCATTGAAGCATTACTTGAAAGGAGAGTTGCAAAAGGAAAACAACAATACAAAGGAAGAATACCATTGATTTTCTTTTCATGTGATGAGATTGGTCACATTGTTGCTAAGTGTTTGAACAAGGAAGCAAAAGGTGAGAAATTTTTTAACAAGTATAAAGGCAAGAAAGATTACAAAAGCTACAAGGACAAAGGTAAGAAATCTTGTTATATTGCTAAAGATTCTGATAGTGATGAAGATGAAGATTAAATGGTTTACATTTATATTAAGGATGAGTCAGATAGTGAAGACAATGAAAAGACAACACTATACTCTCATATAAGTAAGAATGACACCTGGATAATTGATAGTGGTTGTTCTCACCACATGACTGGTGATAAAACCAAATTTGAACATCTTGAACACTATGATGGTGGGCATGTTAGTTTTGGGAATTATGAATTCTACTATATGAAAGGTAAAGGTTTTATTTCTCTTACTAAAGGAATCAAATGTGATAATGCTTATTGGGTTGAAGGACTAAGGCGTAATCTACTAAGTGTGGCACAACTGAATAACATTGGTTTCAAGGTAGAATTCATGAATGGTAAGGCAAAGCTCCTAGATGGTAGAGGAAACCTAGTTGGAACTGATAGGCAAACAAAAGGTAATCTATTTTATCTTGATCTTAATGGAAGTTCATGTTTTATTGCACAAGTAGAAGAAAGTTGGTTATGGAATAAAAGGTTGTTTCATGTGAACTTTGACAACCTGGTCAACATAAGTAAGAACATAAGAGTAAGAGGTATTCCTATTATGAAGAAACCTGAACTAGCAATATGCAAACAATGTTAAATTAGGAAGATGGGCAAAATAAGCTTCAAGAGAAAGAACTACAATGTAGAAGAAGTCTTGGAATTGGTGCATATTGACTTATGTAGACCAATTGGAACAATAATTTACACAGGTGAGAGGTACTTCATTCTATTTGTTGATGATCATTCTAGAATGATGACTGTTATGTTTCTCAAAGAAAAATTAGAAGATTTTTATAAGTTCAAATGGTACCTAGCCAGAGTTGAAAAAGAAACAGGAAAGACAATTAAATGCTTAAGATCTGATAGAGGAGGAGAATTCATTTCTAATGAATTCAATGAGTTCTGCAATGAAAGAGGAATCAAAAGATAGGTATCTACCCTAGGTATACCACAAAAGAATGATATAGAAGAAAGAAGGAATAGATCCATTATGGATTGTGCAAGAACCTTGATGATTGAGAAGGACGATGCTACCAAATACTGGAAGGAAGCCATTAGCACTACAATTCACACCTTAAACCAAGTTCAACTGAAGAAAGGTACTGAGAAGACACCTTTTGCATTATGGTATGGCTATAAACCTAATGTTTGTTATTTCAAAGTATTTGGAAGTAGATACTACATCTTGAAGGAAACAAGAAATAGAAAATTTGATGTAAAATGTGATGAAGGTATTTTCCTAGGTTACTCCAGCAAATGCAAAGCATATAAATGTTAAAATCTTACTACTCATAAAGTCATAGAAAGTGTGCATGTAAAGGTCGATGAGTTTGCAGAGAGAAATGAAGAACAAAGTAGTAAAGAGCCTGAAGACTACATAAACTTTGTGTATTATGAACTTGATACTATACCTAAGACACAAGTAATGGTGATTGGACAACAAGCATGTCAACCACTGAATTCATCAGCACAAACCTTATTGCAAAATGTGCAACCTATGATGTTAACTGAAGAAACCTAGTCACAAAAAGAGGGAACCAAGTCTCAGACTGAAGAAAACAAGTTGCAGACAGAGGCACCCGAGTCATAGATAGAGGTACCCGAGTCACAGACAGACACACCCAAGTCTCAAACAGTGGAACCCGAGTATCAGACAAAAGAACATGAAAAAATATTTGAGCATGGTGAACATAGTGGAGCAATCCCAGAATCAAAGAGGAAGATCTTGTACTTGCTAAATATGTTCAAAGGAATCATGCACCTGAAAAAATAATTGGAGATCAGCCATAAGGTGTAATGACAAGGAGAAAAATAAAAGGTACATGTTTACTTAGTGAAATTGAACCTAAAGTTGTTAAAAATGCATTGAATGATGAGAACTAGATCGAAGCAATGAATGAATAAATTGAGCAGATAGAAAAGTGTTGGAAATAATGGGAAGTTTGTACTAAGAGGGGAGGAGTGAATCAGTACCTCTAAAACTTTTATCTCTTTTATCCTTTAACCTTTATGTAATCAATTATTTATCTAACCATCTGTTCTATACTATCTTTGTGTAAGACATATCAATTATTTAACTTAATCAAACATGTAAACATTCATAGAAACATTCATGAAAGTAATTGAATCATAACACATGATATGATATCATAGAAAACCCCTGTTAGAAGGTAAAAACTATGGTGGGGATGGCACCCACAAAATATTCACTATCTGTAGATTGGAAGGGGCCGGTTAAGGCTTACAATTTGATCACTTCTGATGATCTACCCTATTAGGAGTATAATGTGGAGACCTATTAATATCTACTATGTTAAGAGATTTAGCAACACTATTTAGTGTACACCTAGTTAATATATTTTCAATAGGATTGTTAAATCCACCTTCCTTGAAAGGATTTCTTCTATTTACTACACTTGTTTGAATGTAGACAAAAATAATCATTGACCTGAGTGTATGCAATCTAGCTATTGCTGATTATAGATCCATTACAATTCACATGTATAAATGTATCACCTATTGTGATTTATTAATACCTATGTTGATCAGTAGCCTCTGTTCTTGGTTCTTAATAACCAATTTCATCTTTTTCTATTCTGGTTCTTGAAACTCTCAGTCTGATCCATAGATGTTCTTGTTGGCTACATTCATTCTCTCCTTTTTTATATTGAATGATTACAACATCTATTTATAAGATAGATTTACCTAATTAAGTTTCACGAATAACAAAACTAACTCTATGATCATAGGTTTACAAATTGACCTTTATCTCCTAGTTTTCATGTTTTCAATCAGTTAGACTGATTAAAACAATTACAATAATGTTGCTTGTCCCTTAAGTAATGGTTTAAAAAAATGAAAAGTCTATAAATAGAATATGAGTGTTTTATCTGACATGGAAGTCAAATCCACTTTTTTCAAGATGTAACTGACTTTCGATGTCTGATGCTCAATTTTCTCTGAAGTTAGTTTGACTGTCTTTCGGGTTGCACTATTTTTGTTCTTTCAATTTGCACTGTGCCTCTTCTCTCAGTTTTCACCGTGCCCGTTCTCTTGGTTTTCACTGTATCTGCTCATCGGGTTCCACTTTATCATCTTTCATTTACTCTTTTGGTTAACACTACAAAACTGTGTTGTCAGTTTCCTCCTTGCTTAGCATTTTTGGTTTAAACTAAAAACCTGAATTTTGGTGTAGTGTACTTGATAGTTTATACAACTTTTTTCTCATTGCATACTAATGACAAAAATTTATGTTTGTTAATCTCCCCCTTTGACATTAGTATCAAAAACATATATGCGCAGAATACTATCAAAATTTATAGTATGAACACCTTGTGTATACCTTATTTATTTCATGACTCCCCTATGCATATGCCTATAAGTATAGTATATGTATTATAATTTATCCTCCTTTCCTTTTTCTCCTCCTTTCTCTCCCCCTTTTTTTATTTGTACATATCCTTTTCCCCTTTTTTCAGTACTATATGCTCTGTCTCTATACATATTTCCTTTTCCCCCTTTTTTGATATTAAGGGCAAAGATGTATACCTATAGCTTATCAAAAATATGAGAGTGTGAGGATTGCATTTCCCCTATCATTTTCTCCCATTTATCCTTCAGATGTTCAAGAGCCATGTTATCTAGTGTAATCCATGCATACATGTCATAGATGTTGTCTGCTATAGACATCTCAGGGGTGGCAATAAGTTTCCTAGCTGAACTTAGGGGAGTCTACAGAAGTGTGAGGTTTGGTATCAGTATAGATTGAATTTTGGTAACCTCTTCTCTGAATTGTGACTCTGCTTCCCAAAGTTTTTGTCTTAACCGTTTGATCTCTATGATCTTCTCATAATGCAATTTTATTTCATTTCCATCAGTGGTTAGACTTTGTACACTTGCAGTTAGATCAGATTCAATCTTTGCAATCTTGTCATTATTTTCTTTAGTAAAATTCTCTAAAGTGAAAAGTATTTGTATCAAGGAAACAACTTCAGTTATGATTGGATCTAATTGATCTAATAATTCTGAAAGCTTTACATTGTTTTTTTCCACTTCTTGGGTTGATCTTTTCTGTCAATTTATATTGAAATTTCTGCTCTGTTCGCTCCTTAATTGCCTTTTCTGCATCAAAATTTTATGTTGTGATAGCTTCAGTGAGGATGACAATTTGATCTAGAATGGGGGCATTGTGATCAACATCTATGTCAGGTACAATCTGACTCAAGATGTCCCTTATGTTCTCCAGAACCAATGAATCTTTGTGCTTCCTCTTAAGCTATTCTTTGATAGATTTCTACATAATCTTGGAGATATTCAAAGTCTAATGTTGTTGGGTCACATTTCAGTATTTCAATAATCTCATCTAATGTGACTTCCAAATTTTTCTTCTTTGTTTTATTCTACTTCTTTTGTGTTCCACCTGAATGTAGAACCATAGCTAGCTTTTTGGCTTGGTCTGATGTGCTACTAGATGGCTTTTGAGGAGTTCTACCTTTCTCCTACTGCTCCGTATTTGCCTGTTGATTTTCTGAGGATGTCTCCTTTTCAACCTTTGGTGTGTCTGCAACTTTTCCTTTAGTGTCCTTTGGCGTGGTATCAACTGTCTTTGCTTTCTCATCCTTCTCTTTTTGCACTTCATCAGAGTCTTTTATTTGTGCATCGTGCTTGGTGGAATCTCCATCTTTCTGTTCTCCATTGATGACATTTTGTTCATCAGTTGTGTCCTTTTCATCAGTTGCATCTTTTTTCTCTTCATTTCCCTTGTCCTTGGGTATGATTGCATCAGGATCAGGGGTCTTCTCCTTTTGTGAGATAATATTGATTGCATGAATCAATAGTGGCATTTGGCTTGGTATGTGTACCTATGAAACATCAAATGTAGTGTCCTGTTCATTGGTCTGGTCCTTGGCAATAGTGAAATCTTCATCTTTTTGAATTTCTTCTACAAGATCATCGGTGATGACAATAATTGTATTGTCCACAGTGTTTTCCATAGTAGTATCCGACCATGTCTCATCTGCAACATCCATATTCTTGTTTCCTGTAGTGTCCATTTCCTCTTTGTCCAATTCTACATTAGTGATGGTAATTGGTTTCGTGCTTTGAGTAGCATTATTGTTTTTTGGGCTCTTGATTCTTAGTAAGATCTCTTTGTGGCTTGGGACTTGTATCCTTTTCAGGAATATCAAGTATTTCCCTCCATTCAGCTTCACTCTTTCTGTCTAGGTCCAGTAGATGTCCTTTAAGAACTTGGTAGGCTCTCAACTTTGGTGAGAACCTTTTGGAATGAACCTTCATCATTTCTTTGATCTCCTCCATTTTTTATTCAGGAGGCATGACTGATACTAGGGCTCCTTCTCTAATTTCTTTCTCAGAGTGCAAGGCAAATGTCCATCTTGTTGATATCCTATCTTACAGTTCTTTGGGCATATTGTCTACCAATTGGATTGGGAGGTATTTGAATATGCACATCATCTTTATGATTGCCTCCTCAATCTTATTTTGATCCATGTGATCCAATGTTAACTATTTCTTGACCTTCCTACTATTTACTCTACCTGATTTGACAATTGAGGCACACACTTCATCAATTGTTTCAGGTATCTTGTTCTTTTCTTGTTGAATAGCTTCATCCTATTTGGTTTCCTCAATGTCCTCTTTAGTTCTAATGAACTTTCTTCTTTTTGTTGGCCCTCTTTTCTATGTTTCAGTTTTTCTCTTTTAGGTCCTTACTTGACCTTTCTTAAATGGTGAAGGACTTGTGTCCTTAGCTGTTTGACTTCTTTTCCTTGTAGCTGTTGTAGTTCTTGGCTTCTTAGCTGGTGAAGGTAATGGTGTATCTGACTCTATAGACTCAGAGTCACTTTCCTACTCAGCTTCACCGAAGGGTGACTATCCCTCAGTTTCTTCTGTTTGTTTGGTTTCTTCTTCTGTAACTGACAACCTTTTCTTCAAGTTCTTGACCATTTTATCCTTCTTCATGTCTATCTTCTTTACAACCAAGACAATTTTCATTCTTTCTTTGGCTTCTTCATAAGTGCCAAACTTGGGTTGTGTTTTATCTAATGGCTCATTTATCAATGCATCAATTGCATTGTATGCTTGATCTATGTTCACTTCATATTCAAGTGGTTGTAGCCATGTTGTTCTTGGTACAATAGGCTTGGTGTATGTGAAGTTTGTTTCTACCATGAAACATATATCAGTCTTGAATTTTTCAATTAATTGCTCGGGGATCCTTACTCTTTTCTATATTCTCTCCTTGAATCCAGCAAAGTATTCATCCATTACTGACTCAAAATTATCTCCTAGTGATTTTATAAACTCACTAATCTGTATGATGACTGGTCTTTTTGTATCCCATTTCACATCTTCTATTGATGGAAAAGATTCTTGGAAGTAAAAGAGTATGCACATGATAAGTAAATTACATGAATTTGATTTTGCATTTCTGATTGTCTTTAGGTTCTCTTCTAGCTGCTTGAGTAGAAGTTCTGATAGATCCAACTGAGTTCCATTTTTGACAATCTTGTAGGTTATATCCACTACATCGAATGCAATTCTATTTATCCTGCTTTCCTGAAAGAACTTGTATCCTAGGACACATGCTCCAATTTTCAGCTCATTATCTGTGATAGTGGGTACCTTAAGTCCTCTTCCATCATACTCAGCTCTTGTATTCTTCTCAATATCAGCCTTAGGTGGGTGCTTCAATGCCTTTACCTTATCAGTTATTAGATAACCGGTGACTACACGAATAACATCTTGTGTTATCAATTTAGGCTCATCCAGTCATAACTTATGGTTGTGGATCCTGCTCAATACTAACCAAATCCACTCGGTCTTAAACTCTTTCGGGAACCATAGGGCATTTGTGATCCCTTTTTCTTCAATGTATTTGTGCTCATCTTTAATAATGTCATCATCTTTTCATAGCTTCTTAAAAGATTGTTCAACCTCCAGGTCACCAATTTCTGCAATCTTGTAGTGTATGTATGCTCACACATCTTCGATGAGAAAAACCCTAGCTGGTATTTGTGAGAATGCTCCAACATTTTCAGGTTGTGATGAAACCTCTAGGAATATCTTATAATGTGGTTCTACACAGGTATAGTTCTTGACAATTTTGACCTTATCCTTCTTCATGCTCTTCAACTTAGTGGTTCTTGACGTGTGGCCATTGTTCCAGAAATTAGGGATTTTCATAAATGATAAATAGAGTTCTTGATTATGCTTGGTACTTACTTTAACCTCTATAGCTATATATGATCTGCTTGGAGTGCTTTGAATCAGGTTGGATTCACTCTACAATGCTGTCGCTTCTAGATCTGGTTTCGCTCTGGTCACTTTGCACAAATCCTTGGTGAGAAATGAAACCCTTCTGTCATCTATTTATAGACTTTTCCCTATGTCGAGTCATTAATGCTAAACCACTCCTCGGTGTGTAAAGACGGAGTCATCAATTTGAGACACTAACTTCCCTTTCGGTGACAACGTGATGCTTTGGGGCAGTCATCTAACTTGTTACTTTCACCGATGAGTTTTGGTGTATTACAAAGACAACTTTTTCAACTCACATGATTACTGACAGATGTCAGTTTACACTAGCAACTTTAGCTTTTACATGTTTAACCGACGATTCTCGGCAAGTGCAGAAAATCTAGCTTTGAATATATACCAATGTATTTCAGTATGTATTTGTATAGTCAAAAAATTGAAGCACTTCCATGGTAGACTAGTTTATCCTTTTGAGTAAGTGGTTTAGGGTCATGTCAAGTGCCTTGAATGGGTCCCTAACTTTGATCTAGCTTTTTCCCCTTGTTCTGCCCCATTTCCACTTTTCCAACCAATTTCTGGCACCCTAGACTGAAAAACTGGGACTTTGACCTCAGGGTCAAGGTTGACCTTTTTGGGTCAAGGTCAACCTCGACCTTGACCTAGGTCACAATTGACCTTTTCCAGGTCTGGGATTCAAATTTCAAAATTCTAGGTTTTCTAGATGTTGGTCTTTGGAAAAAGTTAATTCCTGCTTCCGGGTCAGCTGTTTTGGTCTTCAGAACAACAAATCTTAAATTATATTTAATATAGGTCCTCTTCTAGGGGCATGGGTCTAATTGAAATTTTTTTCTCCTATGTCAACCCCTCTAGAAGGTTGTGCCCTAGTTTCATATAAAAGGAAGCTTTCTCCTCTCATTTTCTCTAACCATGATCATCAAGCATAATTGAAAGAATTCAAAGACTTGAAGAGTGAGATCCAAAGGTGAAGAAGAAAGATTTGAAGCAAGCCAAGTATCCATTGAAGCATTCATCCATTCTCAAGAACTTCTCAAGAACTCATTTTCATCAAGGAGATCCATTGGTGGCCATTGAAGGATTCAAGCTTGATGGAGCCCTCTTGTTGAAGATTTCTTCATCCACATTCCTCCAAGCCTCTTCCTATTCAAAAACCCATTCAAGATTGGTGTTGAAGATCTACAAGAAATTGATTGAAGACATCCTACATTCTACATTCTACATTCTACATCCCTTTTGGTGCATACATACTTGTGGATTCATGGATTCGAATACGCCACAAGGAATTCTACAACCAAGGTGAATTTGTGCATTTAATTTGTTTTATTTATGAAATTTCAATTATACTTTGAGGATTAATTCCAAAATCAGGGTTTGACCAAGGCAAACCCCTCCCCCCAACAAACAAACCATTTTTATTATAGGTATAGGTTTGAAACAACAGATCAGATTGCAGATTTAGATACCCTTTTCGACAAGCTTTCGGGATCCAAACATAGAATTTCAGTCTAAGACTTTTTAGGTTGATTATGCCCTAGGTTGGAATCATAAATTTTGGGTCAATGGTGACATTGACTTGAGGGTACAAATTGGAACTATGTCAGAATGGAAAAATATTTCTGGGTTTTGTTTGTCTCTGCGTTTCTATTCTAGAACCAGTCTCAGATTTTCCACAAACTGAGTGCAGACCCCTGAAAACAACATTCTTCATATCTGTAACATCTCAAGGTTAGTAATTTTCTCCTATATATTTCAATTAAAGTTCTTAATCTATCTAAATCTATTGTACATTCAAATAAATAAACAGGTACTTAAGATCTTCCTCCTTTATTCTTATTTCCATATGATTGATTCATTTATGCATTGATCCTTCCATTTTGGATTAATCAATTTGGATCTTCATTTGTACATCTAAGGATAGAAGGAGAGCATTTTATTTACCCCCTACATTTCAATAAACAAAATAATCATTCTTTTAAATGTAAGATAGGATAATAACAAATCAACCAACATCAATACCATATTTCTTATGTTACATTTTGGTGAACCTGCGGTAGACAACTCTTTCTTTTTGGTTTTAGATTTACATCTTTTATGTTAGATCTTTCATGCATATTAGATTAGATTTCTTTTATGTTCTTGCATTTACATTTCAAAAATTAAAATCAATCTTGCGTTTCCTAAATTAGTTCATTTGCATTGCATTGGTGTATGAGCTTTACCACTTCTAGTCCTACTTATAGTATCCCGGTTAGAAGAAGCCATAGACTTATGGGTTCCTTTGATCCTGAGTCTTCCTCTC
>MU228471.1:5214250-5224390 GCA_018584345.1 Thuja plicata | reverse complement strand
TCTCATGATGAGGATGATGCTTTAAGAGTTCCTCCTGAACAAGTGCAAAAACTTTCAACCAAACTTGATAAAATGGGAAATTGGCTTATTCAAGAAAACCATAATCAAGATTCCATCCAAGCTATAGGGGCTCTTAATAAATTCATTCTATAGAGGCTCTTAAGAAATTCCTTCGTGATAGTGATCAAGGTATTAATCTCTTGTGTGGTATCACTCATATTGTGCATTTGAATATTAAACCTTTAGCACAAGAGGTTCAAGTTCTAGGATTTACCCCTCCTATCACTAGTAAGGGACCTTCTTCTATTCCTTTACCTAGAATTCTTACTTATACTCCTCCTTTTATGACTACATCTCTCCCAATTTCATCTATTCATGTGAGTGTTCCACCATTATCTCTACCTACCTCACAACCTTCATATCATAGTGTGCCTTTTACTTATTCTAATCCTCTTCCAACGATGGTTCCAAGTGTTCCACCAGTTGTGTCTTCCATTCCTACCACTTCCTACACTTTTCCTAGTGTTCCTAATGTTTCTATGCCACCTATTTCTTCTAATGATTCCACAATTATTAGTTTGGCTCAAACTGTGTCATCTTTACAACAACTTGCATCCTTAACCCAATCCAATTTTAGCATTCCTACATGTGACATGGGTAGTCCTTTATCCTTATACATTATCCATACTACTATTCCTCAACAAGCCTATATGCCTCATCTTGAGAATGACAATGGTAAAGGCGATCTTGTTACTCATGTTAAAATATTTCAAATCCTTTGTATTGATTATGCTCATGGCCATAGGATTTTAGCTAAACTATTTTCTAGAACTTTTCATGATAAGGCTTTGCAATGGTATTGTTCTTTGCCTCCTTATTCTATTGATTCTTTTCCTAAACTTGCTAATACCTTCATTCAACAATTTCAAAATAACATTGGTCTGCAAGTTTCCTTAATTGATTTAATGCATTGTAAACAAAACATTAAGGAAAAATTGACTAATTTTATTGGTAGATTTAAGCATTTGTATGCTCAGATTTCTTATCATGTTCCTGATATTGATATTTAGCATATGTTTATTTCAAATTTACAAAAGGATATTAGAGATAAGATTCTGCTTACTAAATTTACCTCTTTTCAATAACTTTGTGCAACACTTCATCATTATCAATTACAAGTGAGTCAATTTGAGAGAAACAATCCAATGACTCCTTTTCCAGTTGATAAGAGTGACACTGATCCTAATCCTAATAAGTTTCAGAAACCTAACAACTATATCAAGATGAATAAATAGACGAATGTGGTTGCTGATCAAGTTTCTATTGCATCCCACAATGCCACTTCTGCATCCACAATTTTCCATATGAATCGTACATTCACTCCTCTCTCTGAATCTTTACATTCTATTATGAGTAGGTTGTTAAGTGCTAATATTATTACCTTTCCTCCTATTTGACCTCTTCTCCCTACTAAAATAGCTTCAAAATCCTTTGATTCTAAATCTTTTTTCCAATACCATCGCCAGAATGGCCATGATACTGAAAAATGTTATTCTCTAAAGCATAAAGTTCAAGACTTAATTAATTCTAATACTTTATCAATTGCTAATTTTGATGGTAATGGGAACAATTTTGTATCTCCTCCTAATCAAAACCGTCAAATCTATACAAATCATCTACCTACACACGATACTAATACCATCGCTCAACCATATTCTGTGGATATTGTTTATGATTCAAAGATGGATGATCTTAATCACATTGTTAATCATGTGGAGAGCATTGTTGCATCTCAACCTATTGTTCAAGATCCTTCACATCCACCTCAACTTCAAGTTCCACCTAAACCTCAGAAACAAACTAAGGATAAGATACCTCGGGAACTTTCAATTACCTTTGATGATTCTGAGACTATTAAGGCTCCCGATGGTCCCCTTCATATTTATGCTAGGATTTCTAAGATACCTACATGTGGTTGTCTTGTTGATCCCACATCTTTAATAATTGTTATTACTAAGGAAATTTTTTTTATGAAAAACCTACAACGTGACTGTTATGATCAATTGGATGCATGGATCCAAACTTGCAATGGTTTTCTCTATCCTGCACTTGGTTCTATTAACTTTCCTATTGAAATTTGTGGAAAGGTTGTAGATACTACCTTCATTTTTGTTAATACTTATGATCAATTTCAAGTCAAATTTGGGTTGCCTTGGATAACTGCTATGCATGCTATTTCTTCTCCTATTCATCAATATCTTAAGTTCATTCATAATGGAGAAGTAAAAATGATTAATCATAGTTTGTATCAACCTTCTAGGCCTAGAGATTGTGCTACTCTTGATTTATTTTGGCCTTCATTACCTAATTCTTGTCGTCCTCACCCTGAAAACCTTTTTAGTTCATATCAAGCCTATAAACATTGCAAGATAGTCGAGTTAAGAATGCCTCAGAGAGATCTTAACCATGGTCTTTTAACCACTCCTTCTATACCTCCTTTATCCATTACTGCTAACTCTATTACTCAACTTCCCAGCATCGCTTCTCAGACTACTGTGAATCTTACCAATCCTCCTATAGAACCTGTGAAGGAACCCGTTGTTATTCCTCCTGGTTCCCCACATATGTCAAACAAAGAAAAACATAATAAATCTGCTAATGAGCATTGTAAGAAGCATAAAGCTAATGCTAGGGGCCATGCTTATGTTCTTCAAAATTCTTTACCTTCTTTTGACCAACCTATGCCTGATGTGTTGGAAGAAGTTAATATTCATAATGATGTTAAGATGAATGATTATGATGACCCTATTCACATCTTAGATCCTATTTTAATTAATCTTGATGAGGAGGATACTCTAGATGATCCCATTGATCTTAGTGATGAATATGAGACCTTTGATCTTGACACTAACTTACCTCATATGATTTGAACTCAATTGACAATTACACATAGTATCAAGCAACATGATTCTCAAGAGGATCCTTGTTTGGAATTGGCTATTATTCCTACTGTATTGGATATAGTCCTTCTTGCGAGTTTCCCACCTTCCCTAAATGATATAAACTAAGATGGGGAGAGTAGGTGATCCGCCTAATTGGCTTATCCTTCATGGTAGCCCTTTATGTGTTTGCATGTTGTAATGTGCTTCTCCCGTAATGTGTTTGCTAAATGTTTGTTAGACTCTTTTATATGACCCTTATTACTTTGTTGGTGCAAGGTGATAAATGAATCAAACCTGTTGTATAATTCCTCTATATGTATCTCTATTCTTCTATATGTTGTTTTCATGTTATGTTGTACTTGTGCTATTGTTCATAATGTTTTTCTTGTGTAGTCCGCTTGGATCTGCGACATGGTAGCATTGATTCTTTTTGGTCTCCACGTTGTGGTCTGAAAAGGCTCTTCTTCATAACTCTTGAGTTTTCTTTCCTCCATTGTGATTGTAGTTCTACTTTCTTTGGGGAATGATATCAATTCATTTGCAATAATATCATATCTATATATACATATTATCTTATGATCATACTTACCCCATAGTAGGTAGATTCCTTATGTGTTCTTTGTATGTTTATGTGATATTTTCCCTTGATTTGTCTTTGTTTGGGGGTATCTCATAGTGGAAACATAATCAGTAGAGCTGTTTATGTTTCCATCAAAGACATTGCTCCTGTTAAAGTGTTAGCAATGACTTGAACATGGGGGCATACGCTCTACTCACTTTTTGCACACACGCATGTTAAAAATATTTTCAAAACTTAAAATTTTTTTCCCTTTAGGGATTAAAGACTAATCCTTAAAGCATGGATATTTTACTTTATAGGATCTCTTGATCCCTCCAGTTTAAATTTACATGGATCTCTTGATCCCTCCAGTTTCAAATTACAATTTTTTTGATCCCTTAAGGTTGGAAGGTGTCCTTAAGAATGGATCTCCTTGATGGGTTATCTAGTGAGTAGCCACATTCACTAGGCGGTTCAACTCCATCTTTCCATTTGCACTTTTTTTTCTTTGTGTGGTTCACAATGGGATATAAGTTCTCATTGGGCAAGGTAACCACACCTTCTCTCTCTTTCTCCTTAATTGGTGATGTCTCTCTTATCATGATCTTAGGGTTGATAAAGACTTAAGTCCCTTGGGGGCTTGAGGATTCCTTTGTCCCTTCTGATTCGAATAAGATTATCTATTCTTTATGATCTCCTTTACCAAGAGTTTGCGTTGAGTCCATACTCTTTCTAAAGTGGGGGCTAAATATATAGTCAGAAAATGGAAGCACTTCCATGGTAGACTAGTTTAGCCTTCTGAGTAAGTGGTTTGGGGTCATGTCAAGTGCCTTGAATGGGTCCCTGATTTAGATCTAGCTTTTTACTCTGTTCTACCCCATTTCCAATTTTTCCAACCTATTTATGGCACCCTGGACTAAAAAAATGGGACTTTGACCTCAGGATCAAGGTTGACCTTGACCTTGACCTAGGTCACAATCAACCTTTTCCAGGCCCAGGATTCAAATTTCAGAATTTTAGGGTTTCTGGATGTCAGTCTTTGGAAAAAGTTAATTCCCGCTTTCAGGTTGGTCATTTCGGTCTTTGGAACAACAAATATTAAATTATATTTAATATAGGTCCTCTTTTAGGGCATGGGTCTAATTGGAATTTAATTCTCCTATGTCGGCCTCTCTAGAAGATTGTGCCCTAGTTTCATATAAAATAAAGCTTTCTCCTCTCATTTTCTCTAACCATGATCATCAAGCATAATTGAAAGAATTCAAAGACTTGAAGAGTGATATCCAAAGGTGAAGAAGCAAGATTTGAAGCAAGCCAAGTAGCCATTGAAGCATTCATCCATTCTCAAGCACTCATTTTCATCAAGGAGATCCATTGGTGGCCATTGAAGGATTCAAGCTCCATGGAGCCCTCTTGTTGAAGATTTATTCATCCACGTTCCTCCAAGCCTCTTCCAATTCAAAAAACCATTCAAGATTGGTGTTGAATATCTATAAGAAATTGATTGAAGACATCCTACATTCTACATTCTACATTCTACATCCCTTTTGGTGCATACATACTTGTGGAGTCACGGATTCAAATTCGCCACAAGGACTTCTACAAGCAAGGTGAATTTGTGCATTTACTTTGTTTTATTTATACATTTTCAATTATACTTTAAGGTTAATTCCAAAACTGGGGTTTGACCAAGGAAAACCCCTACCCCCAACAAACAAACCATTTTTATTGTAGGTATAGGTTCAGAACAGCGGATCAGAGTGTAGATTCAAATACCCTTTTTAGCAAAATTTCAGGATCTGAAAATAAAATTTTAGTCTGAGACTTTTTAGGTTGATTCTTCCCTAGGTCAAAATTGAAAATTCTTGGTCAATAGTGACATTTACTTGAGGGTAAAAATCAGAACTGTGTCAGAATAGAAAATATTTCTGGGTTTTGTTCATCTCTGCGTTTGTATTCCAGATTTGGTCTCATATTTTTCAGATTCTGAGTGCAGACCCCCAAAAATAGCATTCTTTAGATCTGCAACATCTCAAGGTTAGTCCTTTTCTCCTATCTATTTCAATTAAAGTTATTAATCTATCCAAATCTATTGTACATTCAAATAAATAAATGGGTACTTAAGATCTTCCTTATTTATTCTTATTTCCAAATGATCGATTCATTTATGCATTGATCCTTACATTTTGGATTAATGAATTTGGATCTTTCATTTGTACATCTAAGGATAGAAGGAGAGCATTTTATTTACCCCCTACATTTCAATAAGCAAACCAATCATTCTTTTAAATGTAATATAGGACAATAACAAATCAACCAACATCAATACCATATTTCTTATGTTACAATATTAACCGATGAAATAGTTTTCACAAAATTTAACAAGTAATACCATAGTGCATCTATAATCATGCTAATTTTTCATTTCTACTATGTATGATTGGAACTGATGAAAAATATTACTTGGTGTAATGCAGTTCCATACTTACTTGTTCTGCTTAGGTGGGGGTGGTGATGTCACCAGATCGATTGGATAGGGTGTCACCAATTATATTGCTTGGTCCAGCTTCATCATTGCTTGTAGCTTTCCTCCACATTTTGTTTCTCATCTTCCTGATGTCTTCAATAGTGTTTCCATTGGAAAAGGTGCTAGTTTTTTTCATTCGGTCTTTGTAGTCTTTCTTGAGATGACCGACTTTATGACAGTGTAAACATGTAATTCCAGGGTTAGTCCATCCTCTATGCTTTCTTTTCCATTGTCTCATACAATTTGTAGAAATGTGACCAAACCTTCCACATGCTGTACAATTTGCCAAAGTGTTGTAATCCCATACAGACTAGTTATCGACTCTATTTGGTTGATAGCCAGATTCTTGACCTTTAGGCTTCCATGCTTGCTTTTTCTTCTTCTAGCATTCAAGACTAGTGTGCTCATGCATTTTGTGATTAGGACAATATTTTTCCATGTAGGTTTCCTTCTTTGGTTGTTTCATCTCAGACTTACATTCATAATCTTTATGTCCTTTTTTGTTACATTTATAAAAAAATCTTATGAATGAAGATGTAGATTTAGGAATACCTTTCATTTTTCTCTTTCATACATGTGATGTGTGGCCTTGCTTTCCACAGTGATTGCATGTCAACTTTCTTAGTCTCAGATTTGCTTAGACATCTTTGGATCAACTTGATTAAGTGATTCTCCATTCTCAATATAACCTAGTATGGTGTTGTTGTTGGCTCTCCTTTGTCCATCAAGAAAATCATCCATTATTTTATTTCTTTCTTCAGCTCTTTTGATTATATCATTATGCTACTGCTGAATTCTGAGTTCTTGTTTCAACTTTTCATTTTATTCCCTTAGCTCACCGATAGCTTCTATTCTTTCAATGAGTTCAACATTCATTTTGTTTGCCTCTTGACTCATAAGAATAATCTTATTTGTAATCTCATGATGATGTTATGTATGTCTCTATATTTCAAAATCTTTTTCTTGTATCTTTTTTAGTAATCTTCCTTCTATTATCAATAGCTAGCATTCTCTCTTACTCAACTTATCTAGGATTGTTCATGACATCAATCATTCTTACCATCTGTGTCTCTTGACCTATTTGCAGAGTTTTCACTTGTCTATCCAGATGTTGATTGATTTTATTTAAGATTGTAATGCTTTCTTCTGATGTATCTGATGCTTTGCTTGTAGTAGATCCTGAAGACTCAAATAGATCTGGTATCTCTTCTTCTTGGTAATATATCTCATTAAAGTGAGATGCCATAATCTTTATTTGATCTAACAGTTGTCTCATCTTCATTCTTGCTTCTTTATACTGCTCATAGAAGATCTGAATTTCTAGCTTCTGATTCTCAATACTTTTGTCAAGTCTCTACTTCTCCATTGTATGATATTTTGTCTTAAGTCTTTAAGCTTTCCAAACAAGAGTTATAGCTTTGATACCAATTTTTGGAAATAATGGGAAGTGTGTACTGAGAGGCGAGGGGTGAATCAGTACCTTTAAAACTTTTATCTCTTTTATCCTTTAACCTTTATGTAATCAATTTTTTATCCAACCATCTATTCTATACTATCTTTGTGTAAGACATATCAATTCTTTAACTTAATACAAAATGTAAACATTCATAGAAAAATTCATGAAAGTAATTGACTCATAACATATGATATGATATCACAGAAAAGCCTTGTTAGAAGGTAAAAACTACAGTGGCGATGGAACCCACAAAATCTTCACTATCTACAGATTGGAAGGGGTCGAGGCTTACAATTTGATCACTTTTGATGATCTACCCTGTTAGGAGTATAATGTGGAGACCTGTTAAGATCTACTCTATTAAGAGCTTTAGAAACACTGTTTAGTGTGCACTCAGTTAAGAGATTTATAATAGGATTGTTAAATCCACCTTCGTTGAAAGGATTTCTTCTATTTGCTACACTTGATAGAATGTAGAAAAAAATACTCATTGACCCGAGTGTATGCAATCTAACTATTTCTGATTATAGATCCATTACAATTCACATATATAAATGTATCACCTATTGTGGCTGATTAATATATCTATTGCTCGGTAGCCTCTGTTCTTGGTTCTTGATAGCTAATTTCATCTTTTATTGTTCTGGTTCTTGAAACTCTCAGTCTGATCCATAGATGTTCTCATTGGCTACATTCATTCTCTCCTTTTTCATATTGAATTATTACAAAATCTATTTATAAGATAGATTGACCTAATTAAGTTTCATGAATAACAAAACTAAATCTATGATCACATGTTTTCAACTTGACCTTGATCTCCTAGTTTGCATGTTTTCAATCAGTTAGACTGAATAAAACAATTATAATAATGTTTCTTGTCCCTTAAGTAATGGTTTTAAAACAAAACAAAAATCTATAGTTAGATTATGAATGTTTTATCTGACGTGGAAGTCAGATCCACTTTTTTTGGGATGTAATTGACTTTCGATGTCTGATGCTCGGTTTGCTCTGAAGTCAGTTTGACTATCTTTCAACTTGCACTATTTTTGTTCTTTCAGTTTGCATTGTGCCTTTTCTCTTGGTTTGAACTGTATCTGCTTGTCGGGTTCCTTTGTTGGTTTCCTCCTGTCAAGTTCCACTTTATCATCTTTGATTTAATCTTTTGGTTAACACTGCAAAACTGTGTCGTTGGTTTCCTCCTTGCTTAGCATTTTTGGTTTGAACTGAAAACCTGACTTTTAGTGTAGTGTAACTGATAGTCTATAAAACTTGTTTTCTCATTGCATACTAATGGAAAAAATTTATGTTTATCAAAAAGAACAAAACCTGGACTCTTGTGTTGGCAAGTTGACTCCCAGGGATTATATGACTTATTTTGTCTTGTCATTATGACAACAAAGTCATATGAAGTTTTGACAATAAACTTTGTAGTGGAAATTGACTAAGTATAAAAGACAAGACAAAATAGAGATACACAGATGATCAGAGCACCAACGCATGTGCATTCGACTGATTCAGACTAAGCACCTTTAGACATATGTTCTATGATATGTTTTTATGCTTACCCTATACACACATGGTACAAAATATCAGTACAAACAAGTTACAAAAAGAACAAGTACACTAGCAGTTCAGAATACAGAGTATGAAGCCGACTTCAGGTTTTTCATTAGTGTGTAATCTTTTGTTGTGTAAAGGCTAAGAACCTATTGTAATAATTTTGTAATAATGTATTAAACATTATTGTAAACACACTTAATCTAATTTGTTTAGAAGCATTGTGAATGTTGTTTTTGAGCCGACTAAGGTCTTGTTTATAGTCACGTCTATTCATGCATAAACATATATATATGCAATGTAAAGGTATATTACAAGTGTTGAAAAGAAGATGCAGAGAAGAGATATAAAAGAACAGTATAAAGATGTTAGTATGAGAAAGAGCCCTTAAAGAAGATAAGAGCATAAGCGCATAACCAGAACTGATCAGACATCTGTGTCATATACAACAGTTCACTTTTGGATATAGTGCATATCTATTCTCAGGAGGTTGTAACCTTCTTTCTCATTGAGCAGTGAGCTCTTGGATAGTGAGTCCTCACCCCTAATAGGGTTGTTTTTAAAAGACTCCTAACAGGGTCAGGCCTTTAACTAGGTCATTGTACTCGCATTGTAAAGACTACTCCTAACAAGGCAAAGGAACTTTAACAAGTTCATTATACTAGTGCAATATTTGTGGGTACTGTAACCACCTAAATTTGGTCTGTTCCAACTATGGACCCTATTTTCCCTAAGTGTGATCATACCCTTGATTATGTCCAAACGACCCTGTTACTGCTTGGCATAATTCTTTAAATCTATTTAATATCCTAGGTGATTTTTATCACTAAATTATATTAATTATTATAGCCATATAATTCAAATCAATTTCAACCAATCAAATCAAATAAAAAATCAAACATGGCTATAGTATTTAATTATAAAGAAATTAAATAAATCCCTTAATCAATTACCCACTTGCAAAATAACCCATTCCCCTAGCCTATTTAATTTAATTAAAATGGCTATAGTCCCCTAATTATTAAAAAAAAATTTCATTGTTTAAATAATTAATTCTTATATTTCTAAATGAATTAAATAAGTTTATTTCATTTATTAA
>MU228471.1:5202689-5214055 GCA_018584345.1 Thuja plicata | reverse complement strand
TGAGAAAGTCCACTTTCTCAAGCTTGACTTTCTTAAAGTCCACTTTCTCAAGCCACTCTCTTACACTCTACCTTGCTTCTTTAAGGCCTTCATTAATGCCTTATTAATGAAAGATGCCTTAAGCCTATGTCTCTCCCATGCCTTATTAATGCCTTGAGAATTAATGGCTCTTACACCTTCATTAATGAGCCCCTTCACTCATTAATTCACTTTGTCCCCCCCCCTCTCTCTCTCATTCTTCTATAAATAGAAGCCATTTTTGAGAATAAATAAGCCTTCACATTATATCAAAAATACATTGTTATGCTATTGGATTACTCTTAGAATCATATTGCACTTCTTATTTCATGCTTTTTTATTTTTAAATACTCACATGCTTAGAGCTAGAATGCTTGTTTTTCATCTTTTTAGTTTGTTTTAATCTAAATCCTTCGTTTTAGGTTGTATTCATCACTGATTTGTAGCATATTCTGTGGGCTGATATGTTACTAATTACACTCCTAGTGAGCAGGCAATAGGTCAATATTAGTGGTTTTGAATGTTTTATCTAACCTTTTGGACTAATGCAATGACTTATTGAGTGTTTGTGTCTTTTTCATCAAGTACCCAAATACACACGCACATTTCTGGCACCCACCGAGGGGCTCAAATTTCAATTTAGCCTCATTTTCTAACATTTTTTTGACAATTTGCATACTCAAGAATCGATCACAAAATTGTATTTAATCTTGCAAGATCATATCTTGGATACGCCATTGTACCGCGTAAATTCTGGCTCGCATCCAGGATTTCTCGGATTGTTTCTAGTTTTGGCTCGCATCTGGTCAGCAAGGGCTCACATTCGGTGAATAGGCTCGCATCCTGGATACTATATCACATTTAGTAGGATTTTAGGCTCGCATTTGGTTGAAAAGCTTGTTTACTTTGTTTGCCTAATCCTAACAAGTCTGACAAGTTGTGCTTTTTGTATCTTACAGATTAACAAGTGTTTGCAGGTATTGTTGGCAGTTTTCATGGAGTTGGATTAAACAGATACTAATGTGGTTTTTTACAGGTTGCCAAACACCCCCATCTTGACCTCTATTTATTTTCTTTTGAAAAACTTAAGACTATTTATCCTCTTGCTAAAACAACTAGATATTATGCTCTTTTCCTCTTGAGGAAAATCAGAAAGTCGGACGTTATCTTATCATTTGTGATGAAATTGGGGGTAACTAAACAAGAAAACACATTGTTTAATTCATTTTGGGGATAGAAATTGAACAAATAAAAATCACAAAATCATGTGGGATCAATGAACAAAATTGTATAATTCTTTTTAGATTCAATAACTGAACAAAACAAAGCACTAAATATGTGGGCTCAATGAACAAACACATCGTTTAATTGCTTTTGAATCAGAAATTGAACAACACAAACTCACTAAATTTTGTGGTTAATTTAACAAAACAAACTTTCCCTTTCTGTTTTCTTTAAAAATAGGAACAATTACAGCTCAACATAGCTTGAGGGAAAGAATTTTTGTTTTAAGTGTTTGGGGAGAAAATGGCTTAGATTAGGAGAGTATGCTCTTGTTCTTCAGAAGAATCAGAAATTCAGACATCCAAAGCTCGCCAATCCTGGTTACTGATCTTTAAACAGTAGAGGGCCTACCGGTTGAGGAAAAAATCTCCCGGGAATGACCCAAGTGAGGACAGGTCTTACATCGACCCTTCCAAATTACTATAAATAGTTGCTTTCTTGTAGGCCAAAGCCTCAGAAGATGGAACTAGTTTTGTTCTTGGACATATTAGGGTATATATAGAGCGGAGCCACTTGAATCTTGCTTGTGAGACTATATATATTTAGGTACTCATAGGGCTATACGCCTCAATTTTTCCTTGTACAATTCTATGAGGGACAGTTATGAATGGATTGCCCAATAATCTACAACAACTTCAACTAAAAGAATACCTGATTCATCCCCGAAAGGGTGATAATCTTTGTGCGAGGCAAAAATTAATTGCCTCAAGACACTTGTCATATCGTGCCCTCACTTGCATTTGGAGTCGGCTAATACAGCATCATGACTAGAGCCATTGCGTGCTTGGTGATGGCTATATTCTGATTAGCATTTGAGTGTGTACCTAAGTCAATGAGCAAAGATTTTTATCCTCCACCTAGAAAATAGGGCAAAAAGAGTGTTTGTTTCACCCCTTAACAATGCAAAACTGTTTGACATGTTCAAAAGCTCACTAAAAAGATAAGCTCCTCAAACCAATCAACAAAATTCAAACCCAGGAGTACAAGTGTCTTTCACGCCTTACGACACCTCTTAATGTAATCTAGAAACAAACAAATTCATGCACTTCAAAAACAAAATTTTCAAAATTGACCAAAACTGACAAGACCATCATAAGATCACATCGTATTTTTCCCAAGTCATATTTTGGGTTTAGGATCGCATTTGGTGCATTGGATCACATTTAGTCAACATATAGTCGCATCCAGGTTTTAGGATCGCATCTGGTTCCATCAGAGGCTTGTATCTAGGAGCTCGCATTCAGGGCAGTGGGCATTTCTAGCATTTTTTCTTAGGAGGTCTCAGTTGATTTAGGTATCCTTTTTTCTCTTTAGCTATTCCCTGTTGTCTCTTTTGGTCTCTTTGCTGTTATTTTCAAACACTTTCAAAATGTCCACCTTGCATGCATAGTAAGTCTTTCACGATCGGTTCAATACATGTGGTCTATCCATTTTCTATCAACAACTTGGTTCCCAGCTCACTATCAGGGCATTCTAACCCTCTGACGCTAGAATCATTTACATCCACCAATAAACAAAATAGTTACTTCTACCTAGACACACCCACTTGAACAATTTGGAACCCTTACTTTTACTTTTGGGAAACATTGACAAAGTTGAGAAACAAACTTCATGGTTAACACAAGACGCAACCAGTACACAACTAAAGGATCGAAAGTGTCTCCTAAAACACCACACTTCCAAGGAGAAACTTCTTGCAGTTCTCTTTTTGATCTGGATTCACCTCCAATAGATAGCCATGCTAATAAATGGAGCAAGGCTTTTGAGGGTTATAATGATGGAAAACAAGCACAATCCAAAGGAACGAAAGAAGAAGAAAGACCCAAGTTTGAACATAATCCGTTTGGGTTAGATAGTGAAGAAGAAATCCCTGAAGATAAATACAAAAAACTCAAGCAGAGTAAATGAATCCACAAGCTATTGGAACGAATAATTGGTGATGAAAAAGAAAAGTACTTCCTCCATCTAACATCCTTAGGTGTCAAGCTACCCAAGGATTATAATGTGGACGACCTCAAATAAAAGGAAAAACCAAACCCGATATCTATTCTCACCAAATAGCTCAATCTAATGCAAACAGAGCTCACTAACCTCAAACAAGAGAAGGACAAATCTAAAATGAAATACTCTTTGGATGCCATTTGTCCATTTCCATTCAATAAGAGTATCACTATGGTCCCGTTTCCTCCTAATGTGGCAAGGCCAAAGTATGACAAGTACACAGGAGAAACTGATCCATATGACCATGTAAGAGAATTCTGTGCTCTAAGCATTGAATACATGCACGAGCCCACATACCTCATGCGACTATTTCTAGGAAGTCTAGGAGGTAATGCCATGGAGTGGCTTTGAAAATTAAACCCTAAGGTAAAAACATTCAAGGAGTTAATGGAATGGTTCATTCAAAAATACTCCTACAACATCCAACATGACGTCACTATGATGGACCTATGCAATACCAAAAAAAAAATTGGAGAATCCTTTACACACTTCCTACAAAGATGGAGGAAGATTTTTGCATGATATTCAAGGGTCATTCCTGAAATAGAAAAGATGGAAATCTTCCTCAATAATCTCATGCCAGAATTGAGCTATGCTCTACAAATGCAAGATTCTCCTAGCTTCGATAGGATGATTAAAAATGCCCTCCGTATTGAGGAAGTCATGGTAAAAAAGGGGGAGATCACCCTTCAAAATGAGAACAAAGGCAGTAGCTCCAACTCCAAGCCTAAATGGTGGAAAAAAAACAAAAATGTTGCTAATGATGGAGTAGTTGATGCCTCTCACATTAATTCTAAGACTGAAGCATTCAATCTAACCAATGGCATGCAAGCAAGCAAAGAGCCTAAAGCAACACCTCCTGTTCCTAAAACAAACAATGATAATGACAAGGGATGCACATGGACTTCAAAACCCCAAAGAAAATTCACTCCTTTGGGGGAGTCTCTTGAGACCATCTTAAAAACATTGGTGGATAACAAAGTTCTTACAATTTCTGATTCTAAACCATGGGAACCAATGGTCAAACCCAGATGGTGGGATGATAACTCCTATTGTGTCTTCCACAAAAACAAGGGACACAAGAAAAATAATTGTCTCAAACTCAAGCACATTATCCAAGACCTCATTGAAGGAGGTAAGATCAAGGTAGATAGGAATACTACCAATGAAGACCATACAACATTTAATAAGCCATTCCCTAATTACAATCAAGGGGAAACATCTAAAGGGAAAGGTAATGAGATAAACTACACCTATTTCAAACATGATAATGCGATCAATATGCTCAACATTAAAACTAAATCCATCAATGTGATCACCATTAAAGGTGCTTCATCTTCCACAAACACTGTAACCCAGAGCCAAGCACATGTTATGATCAAGGGACCTCCAAAGCCAACATCCACATCCAAGGTTCCTATTGATAAATCCCGTGTTAGATGTGTATTGATAGATGGAGGCGCAAGATTGAATATCTGTACACTGGATCTTGTCAGGAGGCTAGGCCTCTTAGAAAAAACAATTAACACTAGAAACAAGATAACCATCAAAGCATATGATGAGGAATAAAGATCCTCCAGGGGTCTCGTTGCTCTACCTATCAGAGTTGGACCCATTGAAAGAAATGTTATATGTCAAGTTTTGGATCTACCACTAGCCTACAACATTCTACTAGGGAGACCATGGATTCACGAAATGCAAGCTATACCATCCACTTATTGATCTAAACATCAAAGATATTAACTTAACAAATCATGTCATGTTGGTTAACAGTTATGATGCTAACGTGATGCTGTCCTTCCCAGAATCTGACTCCCTAACATTGGTACTTCCAGACCTAATCGATTGGACTAAAATAGATCCCACTCTTATCCTTGAATTTCCCAATGACCACTCCCTAGCTTGTTACCTTAATGCTTGTGAACCTCACCCTTCTTCCACCAATGCAAAGAGTGAGAACATGTCATAGGAGGATATCAAGTTTCTTAGTCACAAACTAAAAAAGAAAAAGAAAAAGTGGACTGATGGTGAAAACCACTCTGTGGCAGTATCAGATCACAAAATAGTAAAGAAAAAAGATATATTCAATGGTGAAAACCTCTCAGAGGCACCAAAGGATGAGACTCTTGATGTCCTCCCTAAACACTTTCAGGAAAGATCTTCAGTATTGATTGAACCAACACAGCCAGTGAACTTGGGCACTGTTGAAGATCCTCAGATAATTCATTTTGCACAATCTTTATCAGAAGAAGAGAAAGTAAAATTCACCAAGTTCCTAAAGGAGAAGAAGATCAAATTTTCCTAGTCCTACATTGATATGCTAGGGCTAGATCCCAATCTCATTATGCATCACTTATCTATAGCTCCTGGGATCAAGCCCGTGAAACAAAAACTTAGAAAAATGCAGCCTCATGTTGCATTACTGGTGAAATTAGAATTAGAAAAATTGTTGAAAGCTGGATTTATTTGAGTCATTGCCTATGCAGCATGGATCTCCAATGTGGTCCCAATTTCTAAATCTGATAAATCTATTAGGATCTGCATGGACTTTCAAGACCTCAACAAAGCATGTCCGAAGGATGACTTCCCTCTACCAAATATTGACATGATCATAGACCTTACAAAAGGCTACCAGATGTATTCATTAATGGATGGATTCTCAGGTTATAATCAAATCAAGATTGACCCTGAGGATCAAGAGAAAACTACATTCACATGTGCATGGGGCACATTTTTCTGGAACATCATGCCATTTGGGCTAAAGAATGTGGGAGCAACATATCAGAGAGCTATGACAACAATATTCCATGACATGATGCGCAAAAACATGGAGGACTATGTTAATGACACACTGGCTAAATCCAAAGAAAGAGGTACTCATATTGCTAATTTAAGAAAGATATTGGATCGAATGGAACAGTTCCAACTCAGGCTCAATCCAAAGAAATGTGCCTTTGGGGTCCAATCAAGCAAGCTCCTAGGATTCATAGTTTCAGCAAAGGGCATTGAGGTAGATCCTACAAATGTAAAAGCTATTCTAGAGATGACTCCTCCATGTAATATCAGTCAAATGAGGACACTACAAGGGAGACTCCAGTCTATAGGAGATTTATGTCCCAACTTGCAGATAAAGCACAACCCTTTACTAAGCTACTAAATAAAGGGGTTACTTTCAATTGGGATGAACATTATGAAGCAAACTTCAGAGAATTGAAGGGGTACCTGGCTGCTCCACCTATTCTTATGGCGCCTATTCATGGAAAGACCTTACTCCTATACATTTTAGCTACAGCCACATTCCTAAGAGTATTGCTAGCACAAGAGGATGAGACAAAGAAAGAAAGAGCTATCTACTACATTAGTAGGACCCTAGTCACTTATGAGCTCAATTATAGCATTATTGAGAAAGCATGCTTAGCAGTCATCTTTGCATCATAGAAATTGAGGCACTACATGCTCTCTCATATAGTCAAGCTCATTGCTAAGATTGATCCTCTAAAGTATCTTTTGAGCAGAACCACATTAATAGGACATTTGGCAAAATGGGTCCTAATTCTAAGTGAGTTTGACATTGAGTATGTCGAATGGAGAGCTATCAAAGGACAAGTACTTGCGGATCAATTGGTTGATTCACCACTCCAGGATGTTGAACCATTACTAATTTAATTTCTTGATGAAACAGTCATGCATCTCACCGAACATCCATGGAAGATGTACTTTGATGGTTCATTCATTTAACAGGGATCTGGAGCAGGGGTCCTCTTCATAACACCACAAGGGTACAAGATTCCCAAATCTTATAAATTAATGTTTCCATGCACCAACAGTATCTCATAATATGAAGCATTGGTCAATGGCCTCAAGATCACCATGGAATGGAAGATCATTGAGTTACATGTATATGGTGACTCCCAACTAATTATCAATCAAATCAATGGGGAGTATCAAACAAGAGATGAAAATTTGATGCCCTAAAAGAAACTAGTTGATGATCTGAAGAAATACTTTATCTTCATCACCTTCCAACAAATACCAAGATCAGAGAACAAAGCTACAGATGCTATGGCTACCTTAGCATCCATGTTACAACTGGAAGAGCATCAATTGCGCTATGACTTCTTGGTGGAAGAAATATCCTATCCTACCTTTGCTAACCCTGAATACTAGGTAATATGTGCCTTGAATACCCCAGATCCATCTCGATATGCCAGTATCATTGCTTATCTTTCTGACCAAACCATTCTTGCCAATCTATCTAGAAATGAAAAAATATCCCTAATTAGGACAACATCGTGTTACATCCTCATAACTAACAACCTATATTGACGTAGTCTCGATGGTACACTTCTTTGGTGTTTAAAACTAGAAGAGTCTGATCTAGCATTAAAATATGTCCACGAAGGTGTATGTGGATCACACTTGAATGGCTTTTCATTAGCTAAGAAACTAATCAAAATAGGCTATTATTGGCCTACCATGGAGAAAGATGCTATTCAATTTTCAAAAGCATGTCTTAAATGCCAGATACATGGAAACCTTATTCATACTCCTACCAGAGAACTGATACCTTTCATAACACATTGGCCATTCCAGCAATGGGCCTTTGACTTGGTTGGACAAATATATCCCAACTCCTCAAATGGACACAAGTTTATCATTATAGCCACTGAGTATTTCACAAAGTGGGTCGAAGCCGTGCTACTAATCAAAGCCACTAGCAAACAGGTGGCTATGTTCATTGTGAACTACATTATTTGTAGATATGAGATACCCTCTTCAATTGTGACAAACAATGGGGGCCAATTTAAAAATCAAGACATTGATGACCTCTGTGAACAGTTCCATATCACTCAACATTTCTCCTCGGTCTATTATCCTCAAAGTAATGGACAAGCTGAGGCATCAAACAAAAATATTCTCAAGATCCTACACAAAACTGTGAGCAAGTCTAGCAGAGATTGGCATTTACAACTAAATCTGGCACTATGGGCCTATAGAATAAGAATTCAAACACTGACAGGAGCCACGCCATTTGCTCTAGTCTATGGCACTGAAGCAATATTACCTATTGAGGTTGAAATCCCATCTTTGCGGATATCTTTACAAGGACCGGTTACTGATGAACAGTACCACATAGATAGGGTAAATTTTCTGGACCTACTAGATGAGCACAGGAAACAAGCATTCGATCACCTCAAAGTGTACCAAGCAAGAATTTCCAAAGGTTACAACAAGAAGGTTAAACCACGCAAGTTTGAGGTAGGAGATCTCGTCCTTAAGGAGAATCCTAAGAACCAGCCTAACAGAGAGCAGAAAGGAAAGTTTGAACCTAACTGGCTGGGACCTTATGTTATCACTGCTACTTTCAGGATTGGAGCTTATCAATTAGCTACACCTAAAGGAGATGTTCTTCCAAATCCTATCAACACTCTATATTTGAAGCGGTTCTATGCTTAATGTTCAGTTAGCAGAGCCTGTAAAGAAAAAAGTCCTGGCAAAATACCAAAAATATTCATAAAATTGATCCTGAAGAAATCCAAAAATAGTGGAAAAGGTCCTTCAAAATGGTTATCCTTGGTGAAAACCTATTAAACAGGTGCCTTGATACTACAAAAACATTCAAAAAAGAAAAAATAGCAAAAAAATTGAAAAAGAAAAAAGTGCCTTGATGAGCACCTGGTAAAACAAGCATCTTGGTAGAAAAAAGAAAGAAAAGATCTTGCCAAGTGGTGAAAACCTGGCAATTAGGTGTCACTTGTGTTCTGTGGTCCATCTATCAATGCACTACTGATACTAGGCCTTCATAATTTTGCCTGTGCTCATACACTGAATTCATTTTCCTACATGACTATCTTGTCCTCGCTTGGGATTTGTCTATCTTTACGTCTTAGGAATAAGTCATTCTACACTGGAGGCATCTTTGTTGGCATAGTCAGTTATGGTTGCTAAGTTTCTCTAGGATGGTTTGCCTCACAGACACAATGTTTCTTGACACATGCAAAACAATGTCACTTTTTCAAACAAGGGTGTCTTTTCATAACATGGGACATGACATTGACATTCACCAGCATTCCTACAAGGCTATATTGATCACAAACATGAAGGAATTATCCTAGTCAATACACAAACATTGAACACCATATTGCTTATATTCTAAATTTTTTATTGACAAATCTTTACTGTGTTTGACATATGGATGAGCAAGTACTACTTAAACACACAGTCTGCTAATGGTTTGATTATGATTCTTTAATGTCCTGATGATGTTCTCAACTAGGGGCATCTAAGTAATTATAAATTTTATTGGATTGATTCTCAATTGATGATTTGTTATGTCTTCTTAGTTACTCAATGACATCTGCACAAAGACAAAGAGTCGCAAGGATTGAGGGCATAATATTTTCTTGATTTTATGCGTATGGTGATTGTTCCAAATGATCCTATAAATTTCACCTAAACTTGGATGTTTATGGTAAGAGCTGCCTCTATGGGTGGATAGCTGCATATATCTTGATCTTTGTTATGTGTAAACTATGATGAGTTTGACACAATTTCCTTGTCTATTTTCTGATCCAGATTCTCACTAAGGTATGTGAATCATAATGTACCCAAGGATATGAATTTTCAAGGTCATTGCGGGTCCAATATCTTGCCTTACTCAGAATCTGGTATATTAAAAGGAAGGTGGCTATTTTGTTATCCTGGCTTCTATGCCTTGATACCTAAGTCTATTTCTGACATTTCAATAAAATATAGTATTGATACTTTCATAATATCAGTGGGTATTAGTGATGGTTGTACTATCTAATGGTATCTGTTCCAAAACCGCCCAATGATGATAAAAATGTTGCAATATTTGCTAAATCAGTGACAAGTCCTAAGAGTCTGCATATAGCTACATTTAGAGATTGCATGATGCATTTATAAATGAAATAATAGCATAAGGAATTTTGAGCTCAAAAATGCTTTCTATCTTCTTCCAAAAATCCAACTTTATTACTAATACCCATGCTTCCCGAAATCTTTGATCTATCGGGAACAAAATCGAACTCCTATTTTCACATAATTAACTTGATAATCGTGTGTTTATTTTTAAACACACAGTCTTCTACTCCACTCTTTCTTGTCCACCCGCTTCCTGCAAGTGTTCTATTCTTTTCAATTGAGGGATTTATTTCTTTTCCTTTGATTTCGTTCTCGAGGGGGCATGATCACACTATCATCAATTAAAGTTTTTCTCGAAACAACATCAAAATGACTTCATTATCAAACAAAATGGGGGCATAACAGTTTCCTTGACTAATTCGAAACTGTTGGATAGAAAGCTTTGGTTCTCATGAACTGGGTATCTTGTGTTTCCCCATTTTAAAAGATTTTTTTTAAAAAAAAGCTCCTGGCAGCTTCATACTAGCTTTTTGAACGACAACCAAGTTCAGAATCAGTATTATCAATCTTTGGACGACAACCAAGTTCAAAATTGGTATCTTTAAAATATTTTATTGATCTTTGGATGACAACCAAGTTCAAAATCAATTCTATCAGTTTGGTTCGATCAAGTGCGAGACTGATCTCATCAACATTTCATTCGACAACCAAGAACGTAATTCTCAATCTTTCTGAAGTCAAAATTGAAAAAATTTCTTTGAATCAATGCACTGATCACATATCAATTCAAAGAGGGGCAAATGTAACCACCTAAATTTGGTCTGTTCCAACTATGGACCCTATTTTTTCTAAGTGTGATCATACCCTCGATTATGTCCAAACGACCCTGTTACTGCTTGGCATAATTCTTTAAATCTATTTAATATCCTAGGTGATTTTTATCACTAAATTATATTAATTATTATAGCCATATAATTCAAATCAATTTCGACCAATCAAATCAAATCAAAAATCAAACATGGCTATAGTATTTAATTATAAAGGAATTAAGTAAATCCCTAAATCAATTACCCACTTGCAAAATAACCCATTCCCCTAGCCTATTTAATTTAATTAAAATGGCTATAGTCCCCTAATTATTAAAAAGCAATTTCATTGTTTAAATAATTAATTCCTAT
>MU228471.1:5184301-5202521 GCA_018584345.1 Thuja plicata | reverse complement strand
TGAGAAAGTCCACTTTCTCAAGCTTGACTTTCTTAAAGTCCACTTTCTCAAGCCACTCTCTTACACTCTACCTTGCTTCTTTAAGGCCTTCATTAATGCCTTATTAATGAAAGATGCCTTAAGCCTACGTCTCTCCCATGCCTTATTAATGCCTTGGGCGTTAATGGCTCTTACACCTTCAGTAATGAGCCCCTTCACTCATTAATTCACCTTGTCCCCCCCCTCTCTCTCTCATTCTTCTATAAATAGAAGCCGTTTTTGAGAGTAAATAAGCCTTCACATAAGATCAAAAATACATTGTTATGCTGTTGGATTACTCTTAGAATCATATTGTACTTCTTATTCCATGTTTTTTTATTGTTAAATATTCACATGCTTAGATCTAGAATGCTTGTTTTTCATCTTTTTGTATTGTTTTAATCTAAATCCTTCGTGCTAGGTTGTATTCGTCACTGATTTGTAGTATATTCTGAGGGCTGATATGTTACTAATTACACTCCTCCTAGTTAGTAAGCAATAGGTCGATATTAGTGGTTTTGAATGTTTTATCTAACCTTTTGGACTAATGCAATGACTTATTGAGTGTTTGTGTCTTTTCATTAGGTACCCAAATACACACGCACATGTACTAATTCCCACATGGGTTTTCCTCTGATCAAGGTTTCCCCGCAATCATATCATGTGTTATGTGTTCTTGTGTTAAGCTTCAACTGATATATTTTTTATTTATGTTTAAAGTTGCTGAAATAGAATAATTAGTGAAACATTGAGTCACCCCCCCTCTTAGTGTTTCCAACAATTGGTATCAGAGCTCTAGTCCTCTATAAGAAAGTTTAACCACTTGAGGAGATCATGGATTCAATAGAAGCAAAACATCTGAAAAAGAGTGTTGAAGCAGCCCTTGAAGATCTAGATAGATCTGAGAAAGAAAATGAGGAACTTAAATTAAAAGTTGATGGCTCACAAATGCTTATCAAAAAATTAAGAAAAGATTTGAAAGATTGCTCTACAAATGATTTGGGTAAAATGGTCAAGAAACTGAATGAAGAACACTTATGTTTAAAGGATAAGATAGAAGAATTGAATGATCAGTTAACTTATAGCCTAACAAATATTGAAGAGAAGAACAAAGAAAATAAATAGTTAGATGAAAAACTCATGGAAGCCAATATGAAAATCTTGGAATTGGAAAACATCAAGAATAAGATTGAATCTAAATTATCAGAAGCAAAAGACAAGATTGATAAAATACACACAAGTTCTGATCTAATTCAATCACAACTTTATGCACAAAAATTTAAAGGTGATACCACTGGTATGGGATACAGTATAGCTCAAACTGAAATCAACTCAATACAAGAAACAAAGAAAGCATAAGAAGCATCCACAGAAGCAAGAAAAGAGGAGAACATTGCAGAGACTAAAACTGAACCACCTAAAGATGAACTCAAGCAAGTTAACAATTTTTTTTATGATTTTAACAAGCATGGACACTTGAAAAGAGATTGTAAAGAAGTAAGACCTTTTAATGGTTATTGTTACTCCTATAACAAGTTTGGTTACAAGACTATTCATTGTAGGACAAATCAAAGAAATCAGTCACAACTAAACCAAAGGAATCAGACTCAATATAATCAGAGAAATCAACATCAAAGAAACTTACATAATATTACATGTCAAATATGTAATTACAATGGGCACATAGATAAACAATGCAACATGATGAAGAATAACAACAGAACTCCTATCATTTGTCATTCATGTGGAAAAGCTGGACACATCTCAAAGTTTTGTAGGTCAAGGACACAAAGACAAGAAAATCCTAAAAAGTCTCTATTTGAAGAATAAGGAGAAGTTAAGTTTGTGCAAGCTAAAGCTAATTCAGATAAAATTTGGGTTTAAGTAAAGAAAGATAATGAAGAAGACAAGGTAGTAGATGCATCCTCAGTGGACACACCTTCTACTTCTGGATAGTTGACCCTCATGGTCTTAGGGGGAGCTATTCTAGCTCTGAACCCCTATGTGGCTGGTATACTCATCTCTGAGTATGCGCCTTTGTATTCATGTTAGTGATAACAAAAGAATGCAGTATGCATTCACGCATTGTCTACACTACATTCTGAATAAAGTTTGAAAGTCTCAGTGAAAGCACTTATGACATTAAATGCTGAAAAACTTTATATAAATCGGTGGATTGATTGATTGATTATTCTCATTGTTTACATCTGAGATCATAAAATTTGCAGGGCACAAGAGTACTAAGAATCAAAGCATTCAAAGGTATCAATTTGATCAGTTTGTGAACAGATTGCAAGTTGAAACAGAACCCTAGCAGTCATGTCATTTCAAATGACCGTGAAACCCTATTTATCCTAGAAACAAGTAAGTATGGCCACTCTAGTTGTATTCGACATTACTGAAAGGAAAATATTTGTGTTTAAGAAGCATCCCTTCAAGTCCATACTAGATGATGTAGAAGGAGCATTTTTGAAGACTCCAATAGGAGTCGTGCATGTAGAAGACATTCACACGTACATATATTGTAAAAAGGAAATGGTTGGAGATAAAAGTATTGATACTCTCATGGCCTCAATGATGAAACCAGACTATGCATTCAAGGATGAATATGTGCATCTCACTGATAACCCTATCTCTGAGTACTCTAATGCACACGAGTTTTACAAGCCAAAATGGGTGAAAATCTTATTAAGCAGAATACATAATGACCTATATTGGATTGGTGAGGTTCCTATCCATATCACTACAAACCTAATTCATGAAATGACTAGAATTTCCAAACTGGACCAGTTCTTCCTACTGGTAAGGATGTTAAGAAGCAGGTTGAACAAGCATGTTTATCAAGAAGTGATAGGCACAGTATGACAGTTGATCCTGTTAAGGAGGATGATATCAAACTACTCACTATGATACTTGGATACAAGTTTCAACAGGCAAGTAGACTGAATAGTTTGTCTGCAACAACAGTTCTAGAAGCAATAAGGATGGTGAGAGACAACACTCAGTACAATCTATGTGAACTATTGTGTGCACAACTGATTGAGAACATTCGAGCTATTAAGCATGACAAGAGAAAGATATTCAGGTTTGACTCATTGATCATCTATCTCTACTTCCACATAGTAGGTAAAGTTGCCAAACTTTACCTAGACAAGAGTAAACCTAGTATGTCCCATATCTCACTCAAGGCCACATTAGAGAGCAGCGTGAAGGACTCTATGGACATGGATATAAAAACATTCAGGATCAAGATGCAGAAGAGGTTCAGGATACTTGAGAAGACAATTGGGAAATAAAAAGACACCATATGCTTCATGGTGGAGACTGACTGTACTTGCATGGAGGCAGTTGAGCCTAGAACAAAATGGATTCACCCTCTAGGTTATAAAGTTGAAGAACATGTTTTGGAAGGTTATGCACAAGTCCTCCTATCTGCACCCAAGGATCCCAATGAACCTAGATGGGGTACTTATAGAGAAAAGACAAATCAAGTTGATTCTATCTTATACAGTGCTGCCAACAAAAGGAAGGCATCAAGGATTACTTCAAATATCCTAAAAGTTCATGGTGTTACACAAGAAGACCTAGACAGAGCTAGGGAAGCTAAGATTTCCAAAGAACTTGAGAAAACTCCCACAGAAGTGAAAATGGAAAAGTATGATGATATACCCAAGAAGAAGAAGAAGAAATCAAATGAAGACACATCTGCACCATCAACCAGCATTGATCTAGAATCTTCTCCACCTTCTATACCCAACAAGTTGACTAGAAGGAAGAAGCAAGTTCCTACAAGTCACCCATCCTCAAGGACCAAAAGGAGCAAGGTAAAGAACACACAAGCCCCTCCCGAGGTAGGATTCAGGCCCAGTCTAACATTCCTAAAGAATATAATTGTTAATGAAGGCAGACTAGAATCAATCAAGAATGTCTATGATCAGTAGCAAGAGATATACAAATTAGAAATTCATTCAATGATTATATCTCATATGATTAAGTTCAAGAAGTCAGTATTGGAACTCAAGATAGTTATACCAGACAAACTATGGAACATACTGGACATATTTAAAAGGAAAGCAATTGAAGAGGATATACAGATAAGAGAAGAAACATTAGATAGTCTTCTCCCTGTTTGCTTGCATGATGAGAAAGCTATACTATTGGACTTAGTTAAAACTCATCTCAGAACCAAAATAGAACACTTCATAACATGAATAAAGAGTATGATTTGGTTAGTGAAGGAACTCAGAAAGCTTTTGAGTAGGTATTTCTGGATAGACATATGTATCCTTCAATAATTCCTACAACAAAGGTAACTCCAGTTCCTCCCAAACAGGTTACAAAACCAGTGATTCAAAATGCACCTAAGACAGGTCCATAGGTTTTAGCGCCCTCAGTTTTAATAGCTTCTAATATAGTAAAAGATTTAGGAGATACTATAGTGATTGATGATATCAAGATATCCATGACCACTTCTGACAATGATATGGACAAAGTTGAAAAAGCATTTGTAAGCACTGAAGAGACAAAGAAGGTATGCATTGATGACACATATTTACAAGAAGATGAAGTTCCCTCTAAAGATTCAACATATTTGAATAAAGAGGAAGATAATCAACCTAATGAGACACCAGTCATGGAGATCCTAGTAAAAAGTGAATGCATGGATAATAGTCAGAATACTATATTCACACCATCCATTCAACCATCAACTTCATTGTTATCAAGCTTAACTCCTGACTCATCAAGTCTGGATGCATGGGGAGAAGAAGAGATGATCAAGATCAGTGTCCTAGCCATGGAAAAACCCAAAGAGAAACAAGCTATGAGAAACCCACTCTTTTTGGAATCAGTGAACATTTTGAATGAATTATGTTATCTTGGTTGATAACATAAGACAATCAGTTGAAACGTCATCCCAAGACATAAACATCTGCAAAAATATCTATCAAGGTCAGTTAGACAAGATAGAAAAAGCTAAAATGGAGATCTGTAAGATAAGGATTAGGCAGACCCAACTGAGAAATGCACTTGCACCCTCCTTAGCAGTTCTGGATGAGAACATTAAACAGATTGATGCAACCATTGCTACCTATGATCAAGGACCCAACATGAATTTGTCAAAGATGGAAAAGCTTACATATGCCTTATGCGCCCATCTACAAATAATTGATGCACTAAAGGCATTCTGACAGCAAGAGATGAAGAATCTGTAGATAGCCTATACAGATGTATACATGGAGTAAGTATCTAGAGACTTACAATTTTGACACCTTTGTCATTAATGTCAAAGGGGGAGTAAAGTATGTATGGGGAGTAGTGTATATATGCAAAGAAATATGATATATTACATGTTAAAAGAAGATAATATGCAGTTTTTAGTGTTAGTCAATTTTGAGTAACTTGGCCACATTCCTTTGTTGCCATTAATGACAAAGGGGGAGATTGTTGGCAAGTTGAATCCCAAGGAGTATATGAATTATTTTTTGTTTTCATTATGGCAATAAATTCATATGAAGTTTTGACAGCAAACTTTGTAGTGGAAATTGACTAAGTATAGAAGACAAGATAGAACAAAGATACACAGATGATCAAAGCACCAGCGCACATGCGTACGACCGATTCAGATGAAGCACCTTCAGACATAAGCTCTATGATATGTTTTTATGCTTATTCTATACATGCATGGTATGGAATGTTAGTACATACAAGTTACAGAAAGAACAAGTACACTAGCAGTTCAGAATACAGAGTATGAAGCCGACTTCAGGTTTTTTATTAGCGTATAATCTTTTGTTGTGTAAAGGCTAAGCACCTATTGTAATAATTTTGTAATCATGTATTAAACATTATTGTAAACACACTTAAGCCAATTTGTTTGGAAGCATTGTGAATTTTTTTTTTGGGCCGACTAAGGTCATGTTTATAGTCGCGTCTATTCAAGAATAAACATATATATATGCAATTTAAAGGTATATTACAAATGTCAAAAAGAAGATGCAGAGAAGAGATATAAAAGAGTAGTATAAAGATGTCAGTATGAGAAAGAGTCCTTAAAGAAGATAAGAGCATAAGTGCATAACCGAAACTGATCATACATCTGTGTCATATACAGTAGTTCACTTTTGGATATAGTGCATATCTATTCTCAGGAGGTTGTAGCCTTCTTTCTCATTGAGCAGTGAGCTCTTGGACAGTGAGTCCTCACCCCCAAAAAGGTTGTTTGTAAAATACTCCTAACAAGGTCAGGCCTTTAACTAGGTCATTGTACTTGCATTGTAAAGACTACTCCTAACAGGGCAAAGGAACTTTAATAGGTTCATTATACTAGTGCAATATTTATGGGTACTAATTCCCACCGGGGTTTTCCTCTGATCAAGGTTTCCCCGCAATCATATCATGTGTTATGTGTTCTTGTGTTAAGCTTCAAGTGATATATATTTGATTTATGTTTAAAGTTTCTGAAATAGAATAATTAGTTAAACACTGATTCACCCCTCCTCTCAGTGTTTCCAACATCTTGTACCTAGACCAAAAGAGATACTGAAGAAATCTGGGATGGAAGAGTCTAGACCAGTTGGAAAACCTATGCCTACTGGACATAAGGTATGTAAGGATGATGATTTAGAGGATGTAAATTAGACTACATATAGATCCATGATTGGCAAACTTCAATATGTTGTTCACACTAGACCTAATATTGCATTAGCAGTCGGTATTGTTGCAAGGTTTTCAGCTAATCCTAGAGAGAATCATTTGATGGATATCAAAAGGATTCTAAGATATCTTAAGGGTACTAAAAATTATGTATTATGGTATAAGAAAGGAGGAATTTTTATTTGAAGGCTTTTATTGATACTAATTGGGCAGAAAGTGTTGATGACAGAAAGAGGACAAGCGGTGGAGCACTATTTCTTGGAAAGAGGTTAGTCTCCTAGACAAGCAAGAAATAGAATTGCATTTCTCAATCTACAACAGAAGCATAATATGTTGTTGCATCAGTGAATTGTTCAAACATTATATGGTTCAAACAATTCTTGTCAGGTACGAAGGTAGAAATCACAGAACCAATCATTATCTACTGTGAAAACACCATTGATATTAACATTTCAAAGAACCTTGTGATGCATACTAAGACTAAACATATTGCAATAAAGTATCATTTCTTGAGGGAATTAGTTCAGAACAAAGAAGTAAGATTGGAATATGTGAATACTAAAGAACAAATTGCAGACATATTCACAAAACCATTATCTAAGGATGCATTTTTGTATCTTAGAGGAAAGCTAGGGGTAATTCCCCTAACTGAAGCTCATTAAAACATAGTTTAGTGATGCATCAACCGAGCTACAAAATAGACTTAACATGTTGATGCAGATATTTAGAGCTTATTGCATATGAATCAGTACAGATAGGTACATTACAATTTCATTGGATTTTTCAGTTGGTGTCTTTGGCATTGGTTGTCAAAGAGGGAGAGATTACTATATGTCATAATGATTCATGATGGAAGGAGAGATTATTGTATGTCACATTGATCAGTGAAAGAGGGAGAGATTGATGATAGAGGGAGAAATTTATTAGAGACAAAGATTAATGTAAGAGGGAGAAATGTGTATTTCAGTGATTGAGGGAGTTTTGGATGAGAATCAGAATGAAGCTAAAGACATTAATAAAATTGGATGAGAATCAAAATGAAGCTAAGGACATTACTAAAAAAATCTCATTATTATTTTTTTTGCTCTATAATTCTTTGTATTATGACATGTTGTGTTGCCATCAATGCCAAAGAGGGATATTGTTGATGACAATTATTTAATTGTGTATTGTCATTGATGTTTACACAATTATAGTGATGTTTAAACAAATGTCTAATCCTATCGGAGCACAGTCAGTGTCTGTCAAGCTCTCTCAGGCATTGAAGATGACCACAGTGATTTTTAGTTCTAACCGAGTTCATTGGGGCATTACAGTGTTGGTCAGGCATTGAAGGATTTTAGTGGTGACTGAGTAAAACAATTAGTGTAAGCCGACTAACAATGGTTTATATTTTATGGATAAATAGTATTATGCAGCCAAAATAAATGAGTTTTATTATTTATTTGGAAGGATATCAAGGCCGACTTGACAAGGCTTAACATATATATGTAAGGTCAAGTTTGGATTGAATTGAGTGAGACAGTGGTGATGTGGAATTGCATGTGAAGTGTGATATGAAGAGTGAAGGTGAAATCAGATGGGATTCTTATTGAGGAAAGTATACAGAGGACTGCAACAGAATATCTGATCAGTGAGGATCAAGTATTTAATCCAGAATAGAGATCTGAATCAGCAAAGATAGTTTCTTATCAAAGTAGGTCAATCCATTGTTACTCTCTAACAATTGTAGCAGTGATCAAAATCTCTTAATAGAGTAGACTTAAAATTCTTTTGTAAATCCTCTAACAAGGTGACATTTCTACATTGAAGTGTTTGAAGACCTCTCACAAGGCCACTCCTTACAGGGTGATTAAATCCTCTAACCAGGTCAGACCTAACAATGTGTTATTGTAACCTTTAACAGGGTTGGCTCCTAACAGTGCTCACTTAGGAAGTGTGAAAAATAGTGACTTGTTGTTATTGGTGGTTTTTCCCATATTGAGTTTCCACGTTAAATCTTGGTGTTATCTATGTACATTTCATTTTCTTTATGGTTTATGATTATGCAATTAATTACCAAAGATAATCACAGTTAATATCTTAAGATTTTCTATGTTAACCGAGTGAAAGTGAAATATTTATGTTAATTGAGAAACACTGACTAATTTGTTTAAGACATCTAAGGGACTTGGATTTGTTTTTGTGGTAACTGGTTCACCCCTCCCCTCTTAGTTACTCAACTCATTTCCAACAGAGGCTACCAAATAGAAAGTCAACAAAGCGGTACAAATACCATTCTTCATGAAACTCATGGAGAAAGTATTGGAAAGAGATAGGGAAAAATACTTCCTAGACCTAGCACAAGCATGGACTAAACTCCCTCATAACTATGATGTTGATAAGTTAAAGAAAAAGAAGATGAAACCAACCCTATCGACATCATGAACAAACAATTTAAGTTATTCCAAATAAAGTTGGACACCATGAAGCAAATGGGGGCTCTTAAACCCTTCTCTATCGAAGCATTGTGTCCATTCTCATTTGACAAGACCTTAATTATGGTTCTATTCCCTAGCAATTTTGTTTTTCCTAAGTATGATAAATACGAAGGAGCATCCGATCCTCAAGATCACTTAAGGGAATTTTGTGCATTGAGCTTGGATTTCATTTATGATACAACGTATTTAATGAGGTTATTCCCAAGGAGCCTTGGAGGAATGGAAATGGAGTGGTTTTCCAAGTTACCCTTTGGTATTCACACTTATGAGGAATTGGCTTCAAAATTTGTGATGCATTATTCATATAATATTAAACATGAAGTCACAATGATGAATTTATGTAATACCAAACAACGTGAGGGAGAAGGATTCTTGATTTTCCTACAAAGATGGAGAGTGGTATTTTCTATATACCCTTGAAGCATTCTTGAAAAGGAAAAGATGGATATCTTCATCAATAGCTTGAATAACAAAATGAACTATCCATTGAGGTTATAATGCCCATGGTCTTTTCAAGACTTGATTGAAAATGGAGTTACTATGGAGGAAGTATTAGTAAAAAGTGGAGAACTCAAAATCTACAAGGATAACAAGAATAATAATAACAATACTTCCAACAACAACAATAATAGGGTTCCTCCTAACAACAACCATTTTTGGATGAAGAATAATAACAAGGGTGTGGCTAATGATGGAGTTGTGGAAGAAAACAAATTGAAGGCTACTCCATTTGATCTCACAAGAGGGTTCAATCAAGCTAATAATGTAAATCAAGTACCCAAAGTTCCTTTCAACAATAAAAACAATAACAACTCTG
This sequence comes from Thuja plicata, assembly GCA_018584345.1. Classification (NCBI taxonomy): domain Eukaryota; kingdom Viridiplantae; phylum Streptophyta; class Pinopsida; order Cupressales; family Cupressaceae; genus Thuja; species Thuja plicata. The sequence goes on along the minus strand of MU228471.1, from coordinate 5,192,552 downwards.
GGAACAATCAAGAGGCTAACAAGCCTAAACCCTTCTTTTCTCCATCACCTAAAAGGAAGTTTGCAATCTTGGGTGAACCACTTGAAAATGCATTAAGAACCCTCATTGCGAATAAGACTATTGAATTGCCTAGGTCTCAACCATACAAACTAAAAGTGAAACCTTATTGGTGGAGTGATTCAAATCATTGTGAATATCATAGAAATCAAGGACATAAGACAAATGCTTGCATGTGCTTGAAACATGTTGTAAAAGAACTTATTAATAATGGTGTGATTAAAGTGGAAGGACCTCAAAAAAATGAAGATAACACAACATTCAATACCCCTTTCTTCAAGCACGAGAAAGGTGAATCTTCAAATGCTAACAATGGAGGTAACAATGGAAACAAATCAAGAGGTAATAATAATGTTAAATTTACCCACAGTTATTATAATACTATTAATAACCTATCTGGACATGATAGTACTATCAATGTTGTGGTAATAAAGGAAAAACCTAGGGCATCTTTACCAAATAAGGCTCCTTACAAGATGACACCCCAACAACATGAGGAGATAGCCAGGAAAGTATAGGATCTTCTTGATAGTGATCTAACTAGAAAGAGCATAAGTCTTTATGCACTCCCAATAGTGTTAACACCTAAGAAAGGAGGTACATGGAGGTTATGTATAGACTCTAGAGTCATCAACATTATTTCCATTAGGTATAGATTCCCTATACCATGAATTGAAGATCCTATGGATTGTTTGGGAGGGGCACAATAATTCACTAAGATAGACCTAAGGAGTGGCTACCATCAAATAAGATTAAAGGAGGGAGATAAATGGAAAACTACTTTCAAAACCACTGAAGGAATCCATGAATAGCTTGTTATTCCATTTGGACTCACTAATGCTCCTAGAACATTCATGAGGCTCATGAATGAAGTCCTCAAAGACTTTACTGGTAAATTTGTAGTTGTTTATCTAGATGACATATTGATATTTAGTAGAACTAAAGAAGATCATCTTGAAATTGTATTGAAAAAGATACAAAATGAACAACTAACCATAAACTTGGAGAAAAGTGAATTTATGAAACATGAACTTGTGTACCTTGTCTTTGTGGTGTCTAAAGGAGATTTTAAGATGGATACCTCAAAGGTCCCGACTATACTCAGTTGGAATACTCCCAAAACAACTAGTGAGGTGAGAAGCTTCCATTACTTAGCTCAATTCTATAGGAAGTTTATACGACACTTTAGTGCAATTTGTGTTCCTATGCTTGATACCATTAAAGGGGGAATGAAAACTAAGTTTAAATGGATAAAAGAAGTAGATAGAGGTTTTGAATTATTGAAGAAGGAGGTGGAAAAACAACCTATATTAGTGCTACCAAGTTTTGAGAAACTCTCCACTTTAGAGTGTGATGCCAGTAACATTGCAGTAGGTGAAATTTTGAGTCAGGAGAACAAACCAGTGGAATTCTTTAGTGAAAAGCTTAATGAAGCTAAGAAAAAATATTATTCTTATAAAATAGAACTCTATGCACTTGTACAAATACTTAGGAAATGGAGACACTACCTCCTACCTAAGGTGTTTATAGTGTATACAAACAAACAAGCATTGAGTTTCATCAACTCCCAAGACAAGCTAAGTCACAGACATATTAAATAGATGGAGTACTTACAGTCTTACACTTGCAATATCAAGCATAAGAAAGGATGATTGAATAAGGTTGTTGATGCATTAAGGAGAAGGCTACTCATATTTTAGGAAGTGCAATTGAAAATTATTAGGGTGGAAAGTTTCAAAGACCTCTATAAAGAGGATGAATATTTTGGGGATGCCTACAAAGTATGTCAAGAGTTCAACAACCATTTTCATAGTGAATATGCAGAATATACATTGAAAAATGGACTCTTATTCAAAGGAGGATAGTTATGTGTACCAAAGGGGTCAGTGAGGGAGAATATGATGCATGAGAAGCATAATGGAAGTCTAAGTGGTCATTTTGGACTGAATAAGACTTTGCAACTAATACAAAGATTCTACTATTGGCCTAACATGCAAAAAGACATAAGAATATATGTGGAAAAATGTACAATCTTCCAAAGAGATAAAGGCACATCATCTAATGGTGGTTTTTATGAACCATTGCCAATCTCCAATAGACCATGGGAATGAGTGAGTATGGATTTTATTATTGGCTTACCTAAGACTAGGACTGGTTATGATAGTATATATGTTGTTGATATATTTATAAAGATGAGTCATTTCATCCCATGTAAAGTGACCTATGATGCCAGTCATATAGAACACTTGTTCTTTAAGGAAGTAATCAGGATTCATGGGCTCCCAATCAGTATAGTTTTAGACAAGGACATCAAATTCATGGGACACTTTTGGAAAACATTATGGGAGAGGTTGGGAACCAATTTGTCTTTTGGATCTACTTACCATCCATAGACCAATGGTCATACTAAGGTTGTAAATAGAAAACTTGGCAACCTTCTGAGGTGTTTGACCAAAGAATATGGGAAAGCTTGGGATCAAGTCCTCCATCAAGATAAATTTGCCTACAATGATACAGTGCATAGAACCAAAGGGAAAAGTCCTTTAAAAGTAGTCTATGGAATGCATCCTAGCGCTGTATATGAACTGAGAGATCTCATATACATAGCGGAGAGGAGTGGCCATGTAGAAGACTTTACACAATCCATGAAGGAAGTGCACAAGCAAGTGAAGAAGAATTTGGTTGAAAACACTTTGAAAAACAAGGACAAAATGGATGTTAGAATAAAGGATGTCCAATTTGTAGTAGGAGTTTGGGTCATGGTTCATCTGAACAAAGATAGACTTCAGAAGGGAGCACCAAGAAAATTAAAAATGGGAAGGATTGGTCCTTGTCAGATAATATCTAAGTATGGAAAAAATGCCTACAAAGTATATTTTCCTAAGGATCTAGCACTGTATCCTATGTTCAACATAGAAGTTTTGGTGCAGCATAAGGGTCCCAATCCTGTGGAAGGAGTTAATATTTTAGATACAGAGGAAATAGAAAATGATGTGACACTGCTTGCACCATCTAAGCCTTTAGTAGAGAGACTCCTACATACAGGAATCACAAAGAAGACCAGAAAGAATAACTACATGGACTACTTGATCAAATGTGCTCATATGCCAGAAGATGAGGCTACTTGGGTACCTGAAGGTGACTTGAAGAATTTAGGAATTGATCTTTCAATTCTATCTACTAAGGTAACTTGAACTCTTCTCATCAGGGGGAGAATGGTGCAGGAGCACCTAGGGGTGGATTTGTTCAACCATCACATTTTGGTTTGGAAAGACTTCTCAAGGATTGTGTTGAGTTGTGTTTTTTTTAGGGTTGATTTAGGTTATTCTAAATGTTTTTTACAATGTTGGGGGTTTGTTGTGGTAAGTTGTGTCAAAAGACCCTATTGTTGTGATTGTAAGCCAAATGGGGAAAATAGGTGAAATGGAGCCTAGTGTGCACAAAATGATCTGTTTGATTTGTATTTAGGCTTAGGATTTACTTTATGGTCAATTAGAACCCATATATTGGGTCAAAGTAATGTAATAGGAGAAATACCAAAAAGTTGTAAAAGTTGTCAAGCAACTTTTGCAACTTTGAAAAGTTGCTCGACAACATCTTGGCAAAAAGTTGAAAAATGCCTTAAAATAGTTAGGGGTAGGTTTAGACCATTGGAATAGGTCAAGGGGACCTATTTAAGCATTTTTCATGCATGGTATGAAGGTTGGTTGATTTTTGGACATAATTTCCAAGAAGGATAGTGTGTGTAAGAAAATACACCTTCATGAAATTAAGATTAGAGCAAACAATTCTATGGAAAAATAAAACAAAGTTAATCTAAGAATTGAAGCTAAATCTATATCATCTCATGGTTCTCTATCCAAGCTTTGTTAAGAGAGCTCTCAGGCTTAATCTCTCTCAAGGACAATCCTAGAATGAGATATGTATGAAAAAGAATGCTCAAATCTAGCTAGAATGCTCAAAATGCTCAAAAATGCTCCAAGATAAAAAGAGAAAATAACAAATGCTCCTAAACATGATATGCTAGATGTAATGAAAACGCTAAAAAATCTCTTTAAAATATCTCAAATGCTCCTCATATGCTCTCAATGTGCCTATAATAAGGATGCTTTTGCTCTTGAATTCTGGGATCCCAAACACAAAGGAAATGACTTGTATTTATAGCATTTTCCCAATGGTAGGGGGTAGAGTGAGTTGATCATGATCAAAGCTTGGTTAAGTCAAAAGATTTGAGGTGTTTGAAAATGCAGGGAAAGTTGGTTGGTTGTCTCAAAGAAATTAAGAATTAAATAATTCCATCATTTAATTAAATTAGCCATGGAAGGGTGATGGGGTTGGATTTGATCCTTTTTTATTTGAACTATACAATTAAAAAATCAATTGCATAATTTGATTAATCCCTTTAGGCTTGAATTTAATTATTTGATTTCATGATTATTTGATCTTTTAATTTGATTTGAATTTTGTTCCTTTGATTTGATAAATGCCCATTTGATTTGATCCATTTGTTTTGCATTGAGATGAGATTTTAAGGCATTTGGCTGAGATTTATAATTTGGAATGCTTGAGATACAACTGGTAAATTTTAGGTGTCTACAAATGCCCCTTTTTGAATTGATGTGCGAAGTGTATTGATTCAAAGAAAGCTTGATTGTCCTGATCATTGAGCTGATACTAATGAGATGATATGAAAACCTGATATGAAAATCCTGATATGAAACTCCTGATATAAAACCCTGATATGAAAATCTGATATTGAACCCTGATATGAAACCCTGATATGAAAATCCTGATATGAAACCCTGATATGATGCTTTGATATGAAAATCCTGATATGAAACTCCTGATATGAAACCCTGATATGAAAATCCCGATATGAAACACTGATATGATATGAGATATGTTGCAGAATCCCAGTTTGATGATATGATGATGCCCCCTTGGAAATGGAATCATCTTGATCGTAGGTAAAAGTTTTTGATGAATAATGTTGATAGAAGAGATCCAAGATGATTGTATTTTTGATAAAGGATGATGTGAAAAGATGGTGAACAAATGCCCCAGTGAGAAGAATATGCAAATTAGGTTTAATGGGGTCAAAAATCTCACAAAATAGGTTAAAATAGCTTAAATAGGTTGAAAAACCCAAATTTACTATTCATTTTCACTTTTCACTATTGAGATTTTTGCTCTGAGCCTCCGATGACTGATAGCGATGGTGGTCCCCATACGAGAGCATAGGTTTGAGCGAGCGTGTTGATATTAGAGACCTCCAGACTACGAACCTCCGGTGAGTGGTTTGAACCCTCTTGGTGCATTTATTGCTTTGAAAAATTGCATTTATCGCATATTTTTACTGCATTTTAGAAAAGTTTTAGCCAAATGCTGCGTAGGCCTGTTAAAAGCCGCATCCATGCTGTGAAATCTGTGTATGCGCAATCCTTAGGAGTGTAGGAGCTATGACAAAATTGCTATCCCAAATAGACAATGCGCTGCCTAAAAACACCATGTTTTAAAAGCCACGTATGATGATTTAAAAGCCGCGTAGTCCTACAAAAGGATGCTTAAATAGTAAAGTGCCGCCTTCGCATGATAAAGTACCACTTTTAAAGATTAAAAAGTCATGTGGCTTAAAGATCCGCGTACACTCAGTTAAGTGCCGCCTACCATAAAGTTGAAAGTTGATATAGGAAAAAAAGATGAACTCAGTTCGATTGATCATCTAGATGACTCAATTAGGTTCCAAGCGAGAAAATGTTCATCCAAAATGTCACATAGTGTTTAGGATGTTAGAAAAGTCATAATGATGAATGTTTGATAGGTCAATCAGATATGATTAAAAATGATTACAAATTGGCCTTGTGTCTCACGATTTAGAGGTTAGGAGCAATAAGTTGATATGCTCAAGTTAGAGCAAAGATAGATTTAATGTGTTGTGATTGACTTAGAATGGTTCATCAAGAGAAAAACTAACATGATGCACTTTGTTTCAAAATGTAGGAGTATTACCATAAATTATGGGTGCGAGGAGTAGCGTTATGGATTTTTGATCTAGTAGATGAGTTGACGCCACCTGAGCGGCGTATTATTGAGACTTGTGGTCTTAGTTTCCTTTTGGATCTCCCTTGGTTTTAGCTAAACTGAGATTTATTGACAGCTATGGCAGAGCGTTGGCACTTTGACCATAATACCTTTCACTTACCTCTCGGCGAGATGACGATTATGCCAGAGGATGTATATAGACTATTGAGGATCTCAACTCATGGAGAGTGGGTGTATTATGATGCAGTGTATGATAGTAGTGTATGCAGATGGGTGTTTGGAGATAACACCATTGCAGATGATTGCATTACTTGGGCACAATTTGCCTCATTTCCCACCCTACCAGCGTTATTAGGAGCTGTGATAGGAGGATTACTATTGCTAGATAGGCAAGGATGTGGTTTTGTGGTCGAATGGGGCCAGATTATAGAGGATCTGATTTCTCATCCATGGAGATTGGATTGGGGTTCCTGCATTTTGGCACAGTTATATCATGATTTACATGAGATTGTATATCGGCGCAGTGTAGCTATTTCTGCAGGTGCAGTTTTGTTATAGTTGTGGACATGGGAGCATATCCCTATTACTAGGTCAGTGTCAGCGCAGGTCCGGGCTCATGGTTACTCGTATGCATTTTTATATGACGACATGATTGTTCAGCATCGTCTGGGCAAGGTTGATTTTTGGAGATGCACGATTGATGACATTGATCAGGTGGTTTGGAGGCCATACTTGCAGTGCAAGAGGTGGCAGGAGGATGACGATGAGTTACCCTACATGTTTTCACCTCGATGGATGAAAGGCCGGTCATCTTTGGTTATTGAGATATTTTGTTTCGGTAGAGTATTACGGTAGTTCGGCCGGATGCAGGATATGACATAGGGTATGGAATTATATGCTAGAGTACAAGTAGAGAGGTTGATGTGGGGAGCATAGGTTGATTACCAGTTAGCTTGCTTATAGATAAATCAGCTCGGATATGGTGTGTGGGATATGCTACCATAGGTTGTAGACGCAGGGATGTCAGCAGAGTATCAAGAGTGGTTCCTACGACATCATTTCATGAGATTCATGGATCTGGCTGAGCCTATCCCAGATGTTGAAGAGCTTTCTAAGGATGATGGTGATGGTGGAGATGATGGGGATGATGATGGTAGACCATGCTAGTGCAGAGTCCAGAGAGTACCCAGAGCACCATGGGTTCTGAGAGCAGCTGGGCCTCGGATGAGAGGCGGTCATGTGAGAGGCTGAGGTGGTGGTTTTAGATAGCCTAGGAAGAGACTAGCAGGTGCAAAGGTACCATAGGGTTAGGCTCCATTGAGAGTGGATGGAGATTGGGCCAGATGTAGGCACAAATGGGTCTAGGAGGTGAGACAGGTTCCTGGGCAGATACCACAAGTTGACCCACAGGTACCTTTAGCATCTCAGGCACCACAGGCTCCACCAGCATCACAGGATCCAGTTTCAGATGAGATAGTGTGGGGATTATAGGTTGGGATGACTACAATGACAGCTAGATTAGATCAGGTCACGACCATGTTACAACAGTTCCTGGCCACTCTGGCTCAGCTACTGACCAGTGCGAGCACTTGTCAGGCACCTCTTGGTTCATAGGATAGAGCATGTGACAGAGATCCTGATGGCGCAGGTGGGTCAGGCACTAGTTTGGCCGGGGATGGATCAAGTGCCCCTACTGGGTTAGGAGATAGATATGGACCCTGGATTTGTACCATATGTATCTGTAGACATCCAGAAATATTAATATTATTATTAATATTAATTTCCCTCCTATTCCTCTAACTATTTAATTCAAATCAATTAAATAGTTTCATTTACCAATAGTTTAAACACTATTCTAATGTATTTTATTTAAATACATTTACCTCCATAAAATCCTTTTTTTTAATAAATTTATATTTATTAAAATTCTCCATTTTTCTTAATTCTTCTAAGCTGTGATTTATTCAAATCTAATTTGAATTAAATCTACACCCTAGCTAGGAACCTATAAATCCTACCCTACAACCTATCACCTCATATCCTAAATGTGTTTCCACATTTAACTGCCCTCTGATCATGCTTAAATGGGTGATTCCTAACCTTTTTAAGGTTAATGGGATGCACACCCACATGGGGAAATTATTTTCAAAGT
>MU228471.1:5161932-5174840 GCA_018584345.1 Thuja plicata | reverse complement strand
TTGGTTGGAAATGGTATCATGACTAAAGACTTGTCAAAAGGAAAAGGACACAAGGCTTCAATAGAAAAAGGTTTAGGAGCCCCACCTTGTTTCAATGTGTCCAATTGTAGTTGAAAAAGCTAGAATTTTTTGTTCATGACATCAATGGGGTTAGCCTCTGCTTCTTCTTTCTTGAGTTTGGAAAAATCGTAATCATGTGGAAGTTTGAGACCCATTTGTGCTAGGTCTAGAAAGTACTTCTCTTTGTCCGTTTTCAATACTTTTTCCACAAGTTTCATAAAGAAAGGGCTTTGCATAGCCTTGATAACCTTTTCATTGATTAGCTCCTCCTCATTTGGGTCCATATTGCCCCCATTGTTGGTGTTATTCATCCCTTGATTATTAGGGTCTATGTTTGTCCCTCCATTGATATTGGTGTTGGATTCTTTGTCATTAGGATCAACATTTGCTTGTTTGGTTAAGTCCTTGTTCACATGATTAATTTGATTGGGATCTATATGACCAAATGGAAAAGACATCCTCGGTTATGTTGCTTTGATGGTTTCATGCACAGGATTTGCGGAAAAGGGATCACCCAGGAAGGGACACTCTTGTCTCAGATAAGACCCGTCTGATTGTAGGGTATCTTTTATGTAATGGGATTGAGTGAAAACTGGCATTAACATATGTCAAAATGATGACCTTAGGTTTTCAAACTTGTTCAATGACCAATCTGTGTATGAATTTGCAAAATTCTCAGAAATGTGAGATTCTGATCAAGACAGGTATTCTTAGTGATAGAACATCCAAAAGGGTATCCAAAAATAAAATTTTCTTGTTCTTAAACTCTTAGCCAATACCCACTATTTTCCTTTTAATATTTCTAGGTGGCTCTTACCTGTGTGTAGGCGGCTTTTAACTAATAATACGCGGTTACTGGAAAATCTGTACGCGGTGCTCTGCAGTTGGCAGACGTCATTTTTCTTTTGCCAGGCATTTTTGAAATATTTCTACGTGGCTCTTTCTAGTTAACACACAGTTGTTTGATGTTATCACGCGGTGTTTTATGTTGGATAAGCGGCCCAGCTTTGTTTGTAAGTGGCTCTTCAATTGTTGTACGTGGCGTTTTGCTGATCAAAATTGATTTTGTCAATTTTAATGGTGTTTTTAGGGTTTAAAATTTTAATGTCTTTGATCAAATTCATCAAACAGTATTCTTACATTAAAATGAAATACAAACTCAACACACACGTAATATTTGCATCATATTCCTAAAAACCACACTAAAAGTGTATGTTCTCGGATGTTTCAACAGGTTTGTACAAAAATATCTTCCAAGCAGTCTACCTTAGCCTCAACAAATTTGGCTTTTAAACATGGCTCTACAAAGGTAGGTCTACTATTTTATCAAGTCTCAACCTATTCTGATCTAAACCTTGACAAGATCCTTTACCCCTTTGAGGGCTTCCCACATGCACAAAAGTATGATTTTGTGCAATCCTAAAGGACTACTAGAGAAAGTGAGGATGGCTTGCACAAGTTTTAGTCACTTTCCGATTAAGGAAAAGTGCATTATTTATAGTGAGTCAGATGATATTGCGGTAAAAGAAAATATCTCCCACTTTGGGTCGTTCCCCCTCACTATCCTCATAAGGCAATTCTCAGGAGGCAGGCCCTTTAAAAGCTCTAATTAGCTAGCATGTTCATAAAAGCGGGAATTGAAATTGGTCCAACAAGTTTGGGAATTTGATTCACTCAAAGAGTGAAGAGCATATACCTATTGTCTTTCTTTTGTTCTAAACACTTTAAACAATTTTCTTCATTTTCAACCCCTTAACTAGGAGGTTCTTAGAATGGAAATGTGTGGTTCAATTTGCCTATCCTTGTCCTTCTACCAAATTGGCTTTGCACTTTTGGCTTTTTGATTCACTTCAAAAAGTGAAGAGCATATGCCTAATGCTTGTTCAATTTGGATGAAATAAAGGATTTTCTACTTATGCTAGATTTAAAGAAAGACACAATTTAATCAAGTGCAAGCTTGATGAGAGAAATACCTGATTTCAAAGCTAGCAAAGGGCTAGGCGCATTTTTGAGTATTTGGCTTGTCTTTTTACTCACCTAGTGGCGATCGTTCCCACTCCATCTCGTCCAACAAGTTAGTCAACACAAAGCACAACAAAGTGAAGAAAACTTGAAAACCTTAAAAGACACAAAAACCTCCTAAAAGCTCTTTCAAATGAATGATTTATCGATTAAAGCTTTTAAAAAAAGTAAGGATGCAAAATTATTTAAAGAGTAGGAAATTTTCTCTTATATGCAAAGAACACCTTAATATAATGATCACATAAATGCTCTTCCTCAAACAAAATCTCTAAAAAGTTTGCATTATGAATCTCTTTATCATTTTTGGTTTTACCTCTTACCTCCTTGCTAGGCCTTGAGATTCGCTTCTTTTGTTTTTGCACCTTTGGGTGATTTTTCATCTGCAGAACAAGAAAACATAGAGAATTACAAAAGTGACAGAATCAACCAAAAATTGATTTAAAGCAAGAGTTACTACGCAACATTTTATAGCTAAACAGTGGCTACAAAATGTTAGTAAGCGTAACTTTAAACTTTAGACACGGCTTTTAACTTTTAACACGTGGCTCTTAAAATAACACAGGCGGTGAAATAAAGATAACAAGTTGTGCATAAAGTATAAAAAGCGGTCAGAAATTGCTGGTAAGCGGCTGTTGAAAGTGCGTAGGAGGTGCACTTTATGTGACAGGCGGCATGATTTATCTAAAAGGCAGTCCAATTTATCTCTCACACGACAGCAGAAAGAAAGACAGAGATGAATCAAGCTTTTCAGGCGGCGTTTTGGTGTTTGTAGGTGGCTTTTGGCGTAGCATACGCGGCTCTTCTCCTATTTTTTGTAAGAAAAACAGCAAGAACAAAGAAAATAGACCAAATATTATGATAAAAAATGTTAATACAGAGGCTTAGAGCCCCACAGTGGGCACCATTATGTGTAAGAAAATACACCTTCATGAAATTAAGATTAGAGCAAACAATTCTATGGAAAGATAAAAAAAAGTTAATCTAAGAATTGAAGTGAAATCTATATCATCTCATGGTTCTCTATCCAAGCTTTGTTAAGAGATCTCTCAGGCTTAATCTCTCTCAAGGACAATCCTAGAACGAGATATGTATTAAAAAGAATGCTCAAATCTAGCTAGAATGCTCAAAATGCTCAAAAATGCTCCAAGATCAAAGGAGAAAATAACAAATGCTCCTATATATGATATGCTAGATGTAGTGAAAATGCTTAAAAATCTCTTTAAAAGCTCTCAAATGCTCCTCATATGCTCTCAATGTGCCAAAGGGTAGGGGGTAGAGTGAGTTGATCATGATCAAAGCTTGGTTAAGTCAAAAGCTTTGAGGTGTTTGCAAATGGAGGGAAAGTTGGTTGGTTGTCTCAAAGAAATTAGGAATTAAATAACTCCATAATTTAATTAAATTAGCCATGGAAGGGTGATTGGGTTGGATTTGATCCTTTTTGATTTGAACTATACAATTGAAAAATCAATTGCATAATTTGATTAATCCCTTTAGGCTTGAATTTAATTATTTGATTTCATGATTATTTGATCTTTTAATTTGATTTGAATTTTGTTCCTTTGGTTTGATAAATGTCCATTTGATTTGATCCATTTGTTTTGCATTGAGATGAGATTTTAAGGCATTTGGCTGAGATTTATAATTTGGAATGCTTGAGATACACCTGGTAAATTTTAGGTGTCTACAGATAGTCAGACAGTTTTCTGAGACAACTGTGTTTTTCTTGTTTTCAAATGGAAGAATTATTGATTGGATTGAACACAAATTTCTTTCAATGTAATTAGAAATCTCTTTTTTTTTTAACCTTGTGTGGTGTACATTAGACTTTTGTGTTGATTTGCAAGTTATATTGTAATTTTGTCCCTGACTCTGAGTCTCTGGACTAGACAGGGTTGTATATACAAAATGGCTCCATTTTTTAAGTTCCCACTGTGGTAAACACCTGAGCCTTGGGGGAATGGAAATGGGGTCTACGTACATAGTTTATATGTTTTGTAGGAAGCTGGAAGTGGTTGTAGTTAATTTTAAACTCTTGCCCTATGTGAGCTCTTTCATAGCCCGACTAGGGAAACAAGAGGGACAATGAGTTTAAATTACAAGAGTGGATTGAATAAAACAATCTAATACCTTGGAGATGTTTAGAATACTACTATAGATTATTGGCTATGATATGGGGAAGATTTGAATCCATTTAAGTGTATTTCCAATGCAAGAAAACATTACTAGTTTATCTCCTAGTGTTTTGGCCATATTAGGGTTTGATGGTGTACACAAGATTTCAGAGACCAAGACCAAAAAATATCTTGTTTTTTCTCAAAGGCTACCTAATTCACCTCTTTTTTAGGGGGTTGTGTTGAAGTTTAAATAAAGAAATCCAAAACTTTATAAAATAGGGCTAATAGAGACCTACAAGCTAGTAGCCGTTGTTTATAGGAAGTTTGGGCAGCGATGGAGTATAAACCCTAAATAATTGTGGAGGATGAATTTATGGTTTGAAATGAGACAAGAATATACCCTAGACTCCTGCAAGGTCATATTATAGGTTGGTGTGTTGATGTCTGATCTTACCTTGGTGAGCTCATTTGAAGAGTGAGTAGTTTGTGAACTCGGAATTGGTAGGGAAGTTCAAGAGCAAGTAGGAGGATTGAAGTGAATCTCTCCTAGGATCATAAGTGATCAGGAAGCGCTAGTAATTAATTGAAGGAATTGAGAAGAACTAGTGTTAGTTCAAGAATCAAAGAGCCTCCCTATCAAATTGTCAACTTGTTTTCTAATCCTCCTTTGGATTACTGGTGCTCTTAACTCATTGTATATTTTAATGATGATTCTCCATAAGTTCCAAAACTAGGTGTTGAAGTATAAATTGGTTTAGATAGTAAAACATAAGCATGAATAGTGACTAGGTCACCATCAAATTCATAACCCATATCAGGTATCCAAAATGTTCTAGGTTGCACTGCTTGCAACATGCAAGTATTTGTATCTACTAGAAAATAGATATCATATTTATACTTATCAATAATAACGGTTTGGATTCTCTCTCTTAGGTACATTTTACTTTGAAAATATTTGAATCAACCCCATATAAATGAATCAAAATTGTTTCCTAGAGTCCTTATGCATTGTTTTTTGCATTACTATCGGTATATCCTTTGACCATGTAATAGAACCTATTCCAGGAAAATGATTATGCAAGTAAAAGAACATACATACCAGTAGTGATCCATATTTGAATTATTGCTTTTATATTTCTTTATCTTCTCCATGTTCACAAAGAATTGACTCCTCAACATCTCACACAGATCATATTTTGTATCTTTCTTCACCATTCTGTATGCAACATGAATAGCTCCACCAGTTACACTATACAATTGACTAGATTGATATACTCTATAACCTATCACCATTGAAGTGAATCCTACTTCCTTATCAGTTATATCATTGATAGCCATGTCTCTATGATCTTGTTTGGATTTGGTTAGACGAGTAGGGGTTTCATCGGTTGCATAAAATCTAGTAACTCTATAAATTAACTCCTTTGATATCTTAAGAGGCTTATACAACAAAATAAATTGATCATGTACTCTTCTAAAAATATATATTATCCATTCTGGATGAAATTCATCAGGTATCTCAGTGGCCTCAGAAAATTTTTTTTGAACCAGATGCATGTGCTCCTCTTTTACCTTCACACCATCTCTCTAATGAACTATAATTGATTGAATGTTTGAAGATGTTAAGTTGATGATCACCAAGACACAGAAAGTTAATGCAAGACATTAAATTAGTTAATGTATTGTATTTTCATTGATGTCAACTTGACATAATATGTATGGTCATGTACATACTGCTAAAGACTACAAAGAACCAATGAATCAAAAGCTATGCTATAAGTAATGCATAAAAGTTACGTATTCACAAAGTGACTATATACACCGATAGAGTGCACACTGACAGATAGAGAAAACAAATGAGAGCAAAGTCACAGTATTACCCGACAAGAAAAAGCACAACATTGTCGACGAGTAAAGTCACAGTGTTACCCGACCAGAAAAAGCATAGTGTAACCCAACAGTCAGAATTACAGTGTTTCCCGATGGAAGGAAATCCCGAAGACAACTAAAGCCTCACCGATGAAACATTCAGTTGTCACCAATGAATAACTAAAGTATTGACCGATAGAACAAAGAGTTCAGAAATGAAAAAAATCTTAGCTGTCAAGAGATAAATATAGACTTAAGTGGTACTTATCATTGTTTTGATCGACAAGATAAAGCCAAACATAAGTAAAGGATTTAAAGCTATTTTTTCCAGTTGGCAAGAAGATCTCTACAAGATAAAACAAGAGTTTTGATTTAAATCTAATTGGAAAGAATTATGGATCATGCCAAGACCAAGAAAGCCAAATGAACTGCCTCACAATAGGTGCTTAGTAATCATGCCCAAAGCCTCTCTTAGGAATAGTTTATTCAATCTAAGGATTACTTCTACCCAAGGATGTATACTTGAAATGGTACGACACAGTATGTGTATTAAGTCCCTTAAAGAGTCATTCTACCTATGCTGCAAGAAGGTAAAATACATGAAATGAATCTACACTAGCATTGCAGGAAAGTAAACACACTTACTCCTTACTAAAATGAATGCTGGAAATTGTAAACTCTACTTAAGCCTATTATTTCAACCTAGAGCATTCACTATAACTATCATTGTAGGTGTTGTAGGAACATTCACAAAGTACAATGCTGCAGGAAGAAACCGTAATCTTCTATCTAAAATATTGGGGATGCTAAAAGTAAATCTACTCTACTCTATTCTAATCCACCTTCCAAGTGGGCCCCCTTGGTAGGCTTTTGCTAATATACTAACACAGAAGGTAAGCCAAAAATCATTTCACTATATTTCAAAAACTGATTACATAAGAACGATACATAAAAATGGAAATTAACTTGCTGTGCAAGATGCAACAATGTATTCCCAAAAACTTTCAAACTTACAAACTAACATTCAAATCCCTATAAATAGAGGATTGAAACTTTATTCAAAAATAGAAAAGAAAAGATCTGACTGAGATCATGCTAGAGAAGAAAGGGGAACGTAACAACCCATGACATGTGCAATAAAGTTTGGGTGACCAATTCAACACAATGATGAGTGCAGAGGGAATATAACAACGCTACATTCCTACATTTCTGGAATAATGGCTCCTCTTTTGTAGTATCTGTGTCTTTTGGTGTCATGATGGTTACCCATTGCACTTGGACCTCAACGTTCTCTTTTAAATTCTTTTGACCACTCTCAAGCTGCTCCTACTTCCTTGCAGGTTAGTTATCATGCACAAATATTCATACAAGTAAGCTTAATCAAATTGATCCAAATATTAGATTACACATTCTGATTGTTATATGAAAAATTGTAATATATAATATTGGAAAAACATGACATAACTATCTACCCATGGGTTTGACAGTTCTAACTGTACTTTAACACAAGTTCAACTGATTATAAGCCCACAAATGTTTTGGTAATACTTAAAATAGAGTATTAAGATCAATATAATAGAGACAGTAAATAGTCTCATCACCAAGAAATGGTGAAATCATGTCTATATAAGAGACAAGCTAATTTAATATGAATATTAAGATCAATATAATAGAGACAAGAAATGGTCTCATCAGCTACCCCCTGGTAAGTTGAATGCTTATCCTCAAGCATTGCATCTTCTGGTAGTTACTCAAAAATCACCAACCTCTATCCTTCCTCGCCTCTGGCTCTTGAAAATGTAATAGAATCCTCTTGTCTTCTCCCATAAATCCATTCTATGATCCTCCTATAGCCAGTCAAGCCTTTTGGCATTGATGTCATAAAGAGGACAAAGGAGCATGGGTGGCTGCATGGTGAGTGGACACCAAAGTTCTTGTCTAATTTGTCTACCCAGCTGCATGTATTTTGGTGCTTTGTGAATGGCCGCTTGGAGGTTGACAGGGCTATGTGGCTCTTACCTCTTAAATGCTTCAGGTAATTTGATCCACCTGCTTCTGGCACCAACCAGGGTTCTCTAAAAGATGAAGTAAGACATGTCATCATACTCTACATAGACCTCTGTTCTAATCCCAAAAATTTTCTTCCTTGTTTCCTCTTTAAATTTTCCATAGGTAAGATTGAACCAATCTCTAAGGAGTACATCTAGTTTGCTGCTCTCTGCCCTCAATGGCAGTGGTTCTATTTTCTCCCGATCCTTGTAATTTTCCAGCTGTCTATCATAATTGGCCCCATTGTGCATCCAAGACATTAATGCCCTCAAGTGTACATCCCCTATGTAAAGTAGAGGGTTCCAATCAGTTTCTACAGGGAAAATAAAGTTATGTATATACACTTCACAAAGTAAGTTCTGCTGCCATGATGGAAGGGTCTGGTATAGGCCATAAAATTCTTGAGCTATTTTAAACTTAGAGTCTATGTCTTTAAGGGTCATCATTAATTGGAATAAGAGGAACTATTCTTTCAAACAGATGGCATTAACCCTAGGTGGTGGCCTACAAGTAATTATTTGATCAGCCAACTTAAGGGCATGATCCATCTTTTGTTTTTGTCTTATCAATTGCTCTTTTAAATCTGTAATCTCCCCCCTTGCTTTGTTATTGCCTTTTTAATTTTATTTTTCTCTTCTCCCCATAAGGTTGTTGTCAAAAAATACTTATTATATAATCCAAAGAGAAGCGTCTGCAAAGTGATTGGGCCACAATCTTCTGCCTGGTTATTTTGCCTCCTCTCTTTCTTCCATGATTGTTCTAAGAAACTTGTTAACCAGGTTATTTTATAGGGAACTAGGGCAGTCTCTAAGCAGGATGAATGATGAGTTATTGAGGCATCCTCCTCATTTCTGTCTTAGATATACTGATGAATTTCTTGGGGGTTATTTTGGCATACATCAGGTTCAGCTTCACATGTCTCTTTTGGATTTTGAGAAATGTCTAGAACTTTAGACTGATTTGGGGAATCATCTAGAATAATTTGTACATTAGGCTCTTCATTAGATTTCTTGGGGGAAATAGATTGGCTTTCTTAGGATACTTTAGGGAGTTGTCCTCTCATTCTAGGGCTTCTTCACATAGAGGTTTCTTCAATCTCCACAACCTTTTTCTTAGTAACCTTCTTCGGTTTCTCTGCTGCAGGAGTAACTACTGCAATAACCAACTTTCTTTTCTTCCCCTTTGAGGTTGTAGAGTTTTGTGTCTTGGCTGCAGGAACGAAAGTCTCTACCTCTAATTTCCATTTTCCTTTTGTTTGGGTAGAAGTAGGTACATTTCTCATATGAGTAGGCAAAGGCATACTTTCTTACAAATTTTTAGTTTATGTCCCTTGGGTGTCTTGTTCAATAGTTGGGCCAATGCATATTGCATCATCATAGCTAGATTGCACACTAGGGTCAACCTGAGGTTGCAGGGTTTTATGCTAGACAAATTCTAACCATGCCAAAGGAGAGACGTCCCTAAGAGATTTCTCTATTAGCAATTTGATTAGGGCATGGTGGGTGACATTATTGATATTTCCTTTCTCGGTTTCCTCAGCACTGATGCATAGTGTTAGTAAACAGATTGTTCTTTTCAATTTAACTCTGAAATACCCAATATGCTTAAGAATAATCAAGTATAATAGTTGGAAAATTCTCATTGAAAAAACTAATTTCCCTCTAAATTTAAAGGTGCAGCTCCCTTATATGAATGATTTTCAGTGAATTTTTCTCTTCCCTAGTCTAACAAGGGTATGTTCTTAACCTAAGAATAGAATAGGAAAACTAAGCTAATCCTAGGTAGGAAATAGCTCAGGCAGGACAAATTCAACTCTAAATCTAGCCAACTCTAAGATTTCATCAATTAGACTAACTCCAAAAATTGGTAATGCATGAACTTCTACTAAAAATGCAGATGCAAGACTAAAGATTAATGATGGAATGACAATGAATTGATCTATATCATAAGAACATTTCCCAAACTTAAGATAACAATGAATTTCCCCTTTTTCTAATTGTATCAAATCATAATACAAATCTCTAGTTCGAACATAGATTGTAAATCCAACTTCAAAGAAACATCCGAATTCAATAGAAAGATAAGTGCAATGCAAATGGAACATATAAAACAATGGTATTCAGACATACAAATTTGACTCAGCAAAATGCTATCTTTAACACCAAAATTTAGTCGACCTTTTTATTATTTTGGAAGTAGTACATACAGAGTCCCAGATTCGGCCGTTACAAGAAAGGGGGAGAACCGAAATGGTTCAACTTCACCAACTAGAAATGATAAACGAAAGATTATCCGTTACATATTGATCAAAATTTAGTACAAAGAGAGAATCTACTTAAGCTTTGGTTTCACTCCCTTTGCCTAATTTATCCCTATAGGCAATGACAGCTATGATAACTTGGATGAGTTCTTCATGTCTGTTAATGTGGACATTGGTGTATCAGATGAGCCATCTGGAATGCCAGACTTTTGATTGCATCTGTCTGATCCTTCAATTCTTCCATGGCCTTATAAACACATCCGCTCAGCTGTTGAAGTTTTGGCACTTTGTCCAAGTGGGTGGAAGATGGATCTAACAACTTGTCGACATAATCAAAGAATAATTTATGCATATTGGCTAGTCCTATCATTTCTTTACCTTATCCACTTGTCTGTGATTCTGTATGCAAACCTTGAAGAATCTTGAAGTCTTTGTTCTATTCTTCTTTGACCTTAATGTCTACTTGCTGCAACCCTATCTCGGCCTAGATAATCATTTTAATTTTGAACTCTAAACTTTGAATCCACTTGATTAGAGCTTCATCTCCTTTTTGTAGAATCTTGTCTTTTAACACCTCTTTTGTCTTCAACTTCATAGCTACATGGAGCATTACTATGCACTCCTGACACTTCACTCTCTCAGATGCGAGAGTTTGTAAATTCTTCTTGATGTTATTCCTTTCTGTCTCCAACCTCAAGAGAGCATTACCCAATTTCTCAACAACTGCCAACCCTTCAGATTTGAGTCTCTCATCCCATCCTCTACCGATCTGCGTGAAGTGCCTATCTTCCTGCAACTTGGCTAATATAGCTTGATTCTCTACTACACTGGGATCAAAGGTGGATTGGGTGCTGGGAACACTTGCAATCAGGGTGAGGAGCTGTCTTATGAAATTTGTCAGCTCAACCACTTATGCCTTCAGTTGAACCTTGGTAGTCTTGAGCTCCTCAAGTTCTTCTTCTATCACCACATTAGTAGACTTCCACCAGTCTACCTTGGTGTCATGGTGAGCTAACCCCATATCAAATGACTGCAACTGAAAATTTGAAGCATTCATATCTTTGAATCTACTATCTTTGGTCGGTTTGGCCACTTCCATGGTGAAGTGCCCAGTCTTAGGGTCACAACCTAGAGTAGACATCATCTTTACTTTCTTCTATTTTCTCATAGCGGCCTTGGGCTGAAAGGCTCATGATAGAGTGTCTTTGCTGGAAGCCCCTTCTTTCGCCCTCTTCCTCTTGCATTCTAGAGTATGTTCTATCCATGACTCTGCACTAGTAACTTTGTTGGTAGAAACCAAATCCTTAATGAACAATTTCCTGATGACTGGAGGTGTAGCCTTTGGTCTCGAAGCAAATGGATTTACTGAAGTAGGATAAGAGGACACCAATTTGGCTACTAAAGAGACCTTCAGTTTCTTCCTATCCTCTCCTTCTAATTTTGTGGTTGAAGGAGTATCTTCACCTACTTCCACTATGACATGAGACCCTTGTTAGGGATTTTTCTTGTATGAACCATAGTGCCTGAAATAACTACTTGAACACTATGCCTTCTAATACTGATTCAAGAACAAGAAAATCCTAATTGCTAAGGACTGGATAAGGTCCTTCTTCATTTTTGAGCTCCACATATACTCAGGTAGGTTTTACCTCTCAAGATTGTTGTTTACACAGTATTTGTTGATGTGGACACTGATTTGTTATGTATCTTTATTGAACCAACTTATGAATTACCTTGCAAATAACCAAGCATAACCAGATGCAAGATATAACCATACAAACCATATATAGTTATAAGCATAACAAGAACCAGTGATACAAGGATTTTCATCCTTCTTCCTTTTATTGTAGGAGGGATAACCTAAGGGATTCACTCTTCAAGGAATCAATAATATGGACACTGTCCTACTGACATAAGTCCTTAGCAAGTTCAGTTTATCTTTTCTTAGTAACAAAGTATTTTGATTGATTTGGTTTTGATATATTGGAATAACTTAGACAAAGATGGATTGTTAGACTATTTTCTGAACCAGTGCCTATCCTTTGGGCTATAGAGCCAAATATAAGCTAAGATCTCATATAAACAAAACACAGTAAACTGCCTTACAGTTCACATACAATTTAGGTAAGTTTCCTTACAAGCTACCCTGTCACCTCAAATCTATTGTATCAAATCCTTAAAAAAAGTAGTATGCTCCCTTAAATTACTTACAAAACTTAGTTCTTTCCTTGAAAGAAACTTTCAAGTAATCAAATTGTTACCTTATAACCAGAATGTTTCAGAATACCTTGTAAAATTAACATAGAAGAGCACATACAAAGAAAAAGAGACAGCTATAGAGGAGAGTAAAATTGCATCGTATATTATTTATATGATCCAACTTTTGATATATGAAATATTATCTGGTTCATCTCCCTTTAAGGAGGGAACAAACTTATTGAAATCACTTGAAAAGAGACTCAATTTAGCCTCTATCTGGTTCAATTTTCCTTTGAAGAATGAGAGAGCAATGTTAACTCTTTTGATCTCATCTT
>MU228471.1:5139023-5153339 GCA_018584345.1 Thuja plicata | reverse complement strand
GTGAATTTAATTTAATTAAAGTGCTAGGACTTTATTAATTAAATTAATTCAATCATAAGGTTTGTTTAGCCAATAGATATTTAGGAATTAAATATGATGTATGATTAATGCAGATTTAGGATTTTCTTCATTTGACACTTAGGTCAAGTAGAGTCAGACAAAACTCATAATTGCCTAGTACAATAGGACTTTGATGATTCAGAAGAATGACAAATGCAACAAAATTGGTTAGGGTTGCAAGATGCCAATTTTGGGGTGTTACAACTTCCATTATGTGTAACACTCATGTTAGAAATCTCTGAACCATGGTCTTTACCAGATTGGGAACTTAACCTACCCAACGAAAACATAAACTCAAGAGCAGAAACCCTCCAGTTCACAAAAGAGAAGGCAATTTGGAAAAATCCGGTAAAGGCTCCCTAGCCTAAGGGAAATTTTTCTAGACTTAGACTCAGGACTCAAAAGAAGCTTTCAAGACCACCACTATACATTAAACACTCACTTTTATCCAAAGGATATGCGGACTAAAAGTGGGGCAACAACTGGCTCTATCTGGGGACTTGGACATTCACATGTCCAAGCAAGGAATCTCAAATCTCTGGTTTCGCAAAGCTCAACAAAGATGGCTCACAACAAAACTAAAGCAAGACACAAAAAGGGAAAACATGAAGGAAACCTAACTAGGAAAACAAAAGCATGAACTAAACGTAACTATTGTACAATACAGGGGTTACCTATTTCAATTTAAATCTGATAGAGCTTCAAATCCTGACCATTATACATCAGGGGTAACGCTTCACCATCTGGATATGTCAATTTGAAGGAATTCTTCTTAAATGCTTGATGGATCTTGAAAGGTCCTTTCCATAGTGTCTCAAATTTTCTGTGCATGCCCTTGGGTGCCCTACGCTTGTCCCACAACAACACCATGTCTCATATCATAAATTTCTAGGGTCTGCTCTTTTTATCAAATAAACTCTTTACATGTATCTGATGCTATGTAATGTGGTCTACCATTTTCTCTCTTTCTTCTTCTAGTTTTTTTAGGTACAGAATCCTCTTTTCTAAACCATCTTCATATATGCCATCTTCTACTACTGTTCTTAGTTTGCAGGTTACTAACTCTAGTGGTAATGGAAGGTTGGCCTCTACTCCATAAACAAGATCAAAAGGGGATACACCTATGGCTCTTTTGGGAGTCACTCTATCTTCCTAGAGGGCTTCATATATTTTCTTATGCCAGGTTCTATGGTTGTTTGCTACAAGCTTCTTCATGATATTCACCAAGTTTTTATTGCTGGATTTGGCTTGTCCATTCCCTTGGGGGAAATAGTTAGAAGAATGAATGACCATGATGTCATACTCGAAGAAAAATTTAGTAATTTCTTGAGAAGAAAAATTATGTAGCATTATCCATAACTAACTTAATAGGCACACCAAAACCTTACCAAGATGCTTTCTTTGATGAATTCACATACTACTTCTGAAGTAGTCCTTTTGGTTGCTTTCGCCTCCACCCATTTTGTGAAGTATTCAGTTGCAGTGATTATGTAGGTATGACCTACACTGGATGTGGGGTCTATAGGACCAACAAAATCAAGACCCCATTGTTGAAAAGGGCCTTCAATTATCACCGATCTCAGAGGCAACGCTACTGACTATGGCTTTTCGGTAAAAATTTTGCATTTCTCACACTTTTCCACCCAGTGGTAAGCATCTCTAAACATTCCTAGCTAGTAATAACATAGCCTCAGAATCTTGAATTTGGTAACTGACGAGGAGAAGTGTCCTCCACAGGCTTTGTCATGAAATACTATTAACAACTTCTCTTGTTGCTATCTGTCGACACATCAGAGAAAGGTCCCATCTATTGATCTCTTATATAACCTATCTTCCCAGATAACATATTTAGAAGCCTTCAGTTTTAGGTCTCTTCTTTTCTTAGAAGTCAGCCCTTCAGGGCATTCACCATATGTAAGGAAATACATGATTTTTTCAAACCAGGGGTCTTGCATACTTACTTCCAAAACCAATTGTGTAGCTTTTAGATCTTCGCCTGCTTGGTTTTTCACCATTGCCCTGCATAGTGCATTGCCTCTTACCAACTTTGTGGGCTTGATCTCTACATCATATTCTTACGTTTTAGCTACCCATGCTCCTCTGTTGTTGCATCCTACATTTTGTTGAGTCAATATGCTTTTCACTGCAATATCAGGTACATAAACAAGAGAATGTGAGTGTAAGATGTAGAATCTAAAATTCTTTAAAGCCTTAACGACTGCGAAAGCGTGTTTTTTCAGTTTGGGAATATTTTAGCTCATGATTTTTTAGAGGTGTGCTCATAAAAGAAATAGGATCCTGGACTCCCTCCTCATTTTCCTGCATGAGAATGACTGATAGAGTATGTTCAGAAGAATAAAAATAGATTACAAATTCTTTCTTGTAATCAAGGTGACATAACACTAGAGCATTGGCTATGGCATTCTTTATGTTTTTGAAAGCTTGCTTACCAGATTCATTCCACTTTAAATTCACATTTCCCTTCATCATATCAACTATACATTTAGTAATTTCCAAAAAATTTGGAACGAACCTCCTGAGAAAGTTAACCTGACCAAAAAAAGATTTTACTCCAATTTTATTCACAGGTAAAATCAATTGCTGAATAGCCCTGACCCTTTCTGGATCAATTCTTATGCCTTCTTGGGAGACAATGTGGCCTAGAAATTTCCCCTTAGTTACACAGAAGACTGACTTCTTGGGATTTAATGAAATCCCATCCTCCCGACACCTTTGCAATACTTTCCTTAAGTCATTTATATGATCTATTCTTTTCCTAGAGAATATAGTAAGATCATACAAATACATACCAATGATTTTATTCTTCACATCACTGAACGAAAGGTCCATACCTCTCTGAAAAGTAGCTCCAGTTTTGATTAGCCCAAACGACATTTTGTAGTAAGCGAAAGTGCCCCATGGGGTGGTGAACGCCGTTTTATGCTGGTTCACTTTCTCAAATTCTATATGATTATATCCTAAAAAGTCATCCAACATAGACATCATTTCATCTCTAGCTACGATCTACAGTAAGTGATCCATATTGGGAAGAGCATAATTGTCTTTCAACGAAGATTGGTTAAGATTTATGAAGTCTATGCAGATTCTTATCTCTCCATTGTTCTTCCTCACTGGTACTATGTTTACCACCCAGGTAGAGTGGTGTATGGGATAGATGATCCTTGATTTAAGAATTTTATCTACTTCCTTAAATATTGCATCAGTAACCTTGGGATTATAGTTCCTTTTCTTTTGCCTGAATGGGGTAGCTTCAGGTTTTAAGGGGATTTGATGCTTGAATTTCCCACCCATAAAACTTTTCAGGTCTTCATAGCTCCAGGTGAAAATGTATAAATATTCTAGGAAGAGTTTCCTAGCTTCGTTCCATTCTTCTTTAGTACAACACTTCCCAATGTTGGTCATCTTGGGATCTTTCTCAGTTTGAATATTCATTCCTTCATATTCGCTAGTAGTAGGACCTCTTTCGATTCTTTTCTTCTTCACAAAAGTGTCGTGCCTATTGAAAAGTTTTTCCATGGTAACTAGATGGGGTGGAATGATATTACCTTGCAGCTAGATAACCTCCAACTTATCTTTCTTTTGCTTGTCTAGATGATCTCCTTTACGATTGCCACAAAATTCTTTGTGGAAGTTGCCACCTCTTTCTAGAAAGACAAGGAGATTCTTTTCATCTTCGAACACTTGCCAATCTTTCACATTGTCAGGTAAGAACGGTCAATATATGACTTCCACTTGGTACTTCTAGTCTTTGAATTCTTGGTGGGGAAGGAGTAATGAAGTTGACACAGCCAAGGAGTCCACTTTGGCATTCAACTCTCTCGACATTGATTCAATAAAGAATGCGTCCAGTGTTTCTATCTCTTTTCATACTCTATTTCTGTAGTTCTTTAATCTGTGATTTTTAACAGAGTATTGATTCTTAACCTGGCGCACGATAAGCTCTCAATCACCATGAGCTCTCAAAATTTTTATGCCCTTTTCCTTTGTAGCAATTATTCCCAACATGACAGCTTTGTATTCAGCAGTATTATTGGTATTTCTAAATTCTAATTTATAAGCCATAGGCTCACATATTCCATCTAGTGATATCAAGACCACACCTAAACCAGATCCTGATGAAGCACAACTACCATCAAATTCAAGTGTCCAAATTTGAGATGACTCTTCTTTGGTAGAAAATTCCTTTTGCCATTCTCCTGGTTTCACTTCCTCATCATGATCATTAGTAAATAGCATATAGTTGCCAAATTCCAATTCTTGATACAAAATTTGGGCTTTTGGATCATCTGACTTCAGCACTATAAACTTATCTTTCTCTTCTGGGAC
This sequence comes from Thuja plicata, assembly GCA_018584345.1. NCBI lineage: Eukaryota > Viridiplantae > Streptophyta > Pinopsida > Cupressales > Cupressaceae > Thuja > Thuja plicata. Next base: position 5,148,932 of record MU228471.1, on the reverse strand, counting down.
TATTTTAATCTTTTTATTACCCACCAGGATTAAAGCTTGAGACCAATCTAACTTTACTTCCCCTCCTAGATCTCTATAGAAACTCCTGCTTAGCAACAAATCGTAGCTAGCAGGTATATCACCAACTAGAATTGTTAACAACAACTTCTTCTCAGGGTGTGCTGCCAGAGCCACTTAAGCATCCTTAATTTGTCCAACTAGAGGTACTTGCTTGGAGTCCATAGTATAGCACCTGCCATGAGATTTAGTAAGGGTAAGTCCTAAAGCTTTAGCTACTGTTGATGACATCACATTATCTGAGGCTCCAGAGTCTATTATACAATTGCTCAACTTGCATCCATTAATATATAAAGACACATAGAATGGATCAGGCTTCTGACCCAGGAAAGTAGCTAACATAGATGATTCACCTTGCTCAATGGGCTCTACAAAAATTGACTCATTTCCTATAGTAGTCATGACATTCTGGTTTAGGTTATGATTCCCTTCATTACAATAATCTACTAATTTATGCAATTCTATAGGATTGGATTTGAGATAATCTATGGGAGAGATTTGAATTCGAGAGTCTCTACAGAATTGAATAATGTCAAAAGAGCTCCACTCCTTACTTGGTTGTAGAATTCTCACGCCTTGATTGGTTTCCTTAGAATTGGAGGTAGATGCCTTGTTATTTTTAGGTGGGGGGGGGGACGAGGAAAGACCTTTATCTTGCTAGCTCCTGGTCAAGACTATATAGGAAGTCCCATCTATGGTCGCATAACATGTTGCTCCTTGTTCAGAATCAGACTCATACTCTAAATATAATTTTTTAGAGTTGCCATGCGAGTATGAATCTGGTTCGGCTCCAGAGACTCCAACATTCCATTCATCAGTCTAATGCATTTACCAAGCATGGGCTATATCAGGGAAGATTTCTCCATCATGATCTATAGTTAGATGAAAGGCACACATATTACCTCTTTTAGGGGGAGCTTTAATAGCTATCCTTTGTGGTGGTCAATTAATTTTAATGCTTTACCATCAGCATTCCTCCCATCATTGCCCCTTCCAAGTTGCTCTTGATAATTCCATTGATAAGGGTTATTGAATCTAGGAAGTTGCCTTTTGAAGGCGATGAATTCATTTAACAATTTTTGGATCATCTCATCAGATGATGTAGTACCACTAGTACTGGCTCTTGAATGGATCTCTCTCTTCCATTTCCCAGATTAGATCATGTGGTCTTCAAGTTCCCCGACAGTGCTCTGTGTCACATCCAAACCTGCAGGATTAACTCTTCTTAGGTCATAATTCATGTCTGGTGGCATAGCACTTATAAAGAATATTTTCAAATTCCCTGCCATAGGCTTTTTAGCCACTAGAATATGATTTACAATCTTATTGAATTTAGCTATGAAATCTCTCATACTAATAGAAGGCTCTTTCTTGATAGAGGTTAATTGCGTCAATAGAGCATGTTCATCTTCTGCAGTTTTAAACCTTCTTTTGAAAGCGGCTCTCATGGAAGCCCAGTCTATAATAGAAGAATTTGGTAGGTGGTGAAACCAATCATTGTGCCCTCAACAAGGGTTTTGAAAAATAATCTAATAGCCACATCCTCTTCTCGTATTGCAAGAATATTGATCGAAGCAAAGAATGCTGCGATATGTTCATCTGTAGATATTTTCCCGTCTCTAGAAAATTTAGGAAAATTATTTATAGACCTTGAGGGAAGAGGATTGTATGCTACTAATTGTAGGGGTCTGAGTGCAGTGGCCCAAGGGAGTGCCATTGTTACATGAGGTGAATAAGGGGTTATATTTATAACAGGGGGAGCAACTACTCCATGTAACATTAACACTTGGATAGTGGTGGATAAAAGAGTAGACTGCTTAGGAGGTGAAGAAGGTTTGCTCTGGATTTTTGTAGTTCTATTTCTTTGGTGAGGTACTTCAAGTAGAGAAAAATTAATATCTGCAAGTCTCTCAAAGATTGGATCTGTACTTCCTTATTTCTTTGTGCTCCTAAGAAATCTTTTAGGCTCTAGATTTTTGACTAATTCTGTGGCCTAGCTTGATGATCGGCTTGGTGTTGTGCTCTTCTTTGATTTCTCCCTTGGAAGGCTCTTTCAAGTGCTTCTTCTCTAGCTTCTTCATGCTCTAGCACTTGACTGGAATTTCTATAATGTTCGGTGCTTCTTCTGTTCCTCCAGGCAAAAGTGTTCAACGAGGAACTAAGGTCTTCTTGATCGCCTTGAAAACCAAGATTTGGTTCGAGTACAGGAATTATATTTTCATGGGGAAGCACCATCTTTCCTCATGATATGCTTCTAGTGTAATGACTATTCATCTCCCAGTAGAGTCGCAAAAAATCTGTTAGTAAACAGATTGTTCTTTTCAATTTAACTCTAAAATACCCAAAATGCTTAAGAACAATCGAATATAATAGTTGGAAAATTGTTATTGAAAAAACTAATTTCTCTCTGAATTTAAAGGTACAGATCCCTTATATGAATGATTTTCAGTGAATTTTTCTCTTCCCTAGTCTAACAGGGGTATGTTCTTAACCTGAGAATAGAAGAGGCAAACTAAGCTAATCCTAGGTAGGAAATAGCTTAGGCAGGATGAATTCAACTCTAAATCTAGCCAACTCTGAGATTTCATCAATTAGACTAACTCCCAAAATTGGTAATGCATGAAATTCTACTAAAAATGCAGATGTAAGACTAAAGATTAATGATGGAATGAAAATGAATTGATCTATATCATAAGAACATTTCCCAAACTTAAGATAACAACGAATTTCCCCTTTTTCTAATTGTATACAATCATAATACAAATTTCTAGTTCGAACACAGATTGTAAATCCAACTTCAAAGAAACATCTGAATTCAAAAAAAAGGTAAGTGCAATGCAAATGGAACAGATAAAAGAATGATATTCAGACATACAAATTTGACTCAGCAAAATGCTATCTTTCACACCAAAATTTAGCTGACCTTTTTATTGATTTTGGAAGTAGTACATATAGAGCCCCAGATTGGGCCGTTAAAAGAAAGGGGGAGAATCGAAACGGTTCAACTTCCCCAACTAGAAATGATAACTGAAAGATTATGCATTACTTATTGATCAAAATTTAGTACAAAGAGAGAATCTACTTAAGCTTCGGTTTTGCTCCCTTTGCCTAATCTAGCCCTATAGGCAGTGACAACTGTCATAACTTGGATGATTTCTTCATGTCTGTTAACGTGGACATTGGTGTGTCAGATGATCCATCTAGTATTCTCTTTAGCCAGACTTTTGATTGCATCTGTCTGATCCTTCAATTCTTCCATGGCCTTATAAACACATCCGCTCAGCTGTTGAAGTTATGGCACTTTGTCCAAGTGGGTGGAAGATGGATCTAACAACTTGTCTACATAATCAGAGAATGATTTATGCGTATTGGCCATTCCCATCATTTCTTTACCTTCTCCACCTATCTGTGATTATGTATGCAAACCTTGAAGAATCTTGAAGTCTTTTTTTTGTTCTTCTTTGACCTTAATTTCTACTTGCTACAACCCTGTCTTGGCCTGGATAATCATTTCAATTTTGAACTCTAAACTTTGAAGCCACTTGATTAGAGGTTCATCTCCTTTCTATAGAATCTTGGATTTTAACACCCCTTTTGTCTTCATCTTCACAGCTACATGGAGTGTTACTATGCACTCCCAACACTTCACTCTCTCAGATGCGAGAGTTTGTAAATTCTTCTTGATGTTATTCCTTTCTGTCTCCAACCTCAAGAGAGCATTACCCAATTGCTCAACAACTGCCAACCCTTCATATTTGAGTCTCTCACCCCATCCTCTACTGATCTGTGTGAAGTGCCTATCTTCCTGTAACTTGGCTAATATAGCTTGATTCTCTACCACGCTGGGATCAAAGGTGGATTGGGTGCTGGGAATACTTGCAATCGGGGTGAGGAGCTATCTTATGAAATTTGTTAGCTCAGCCACTTCTACCTTCAGTTGAACCTTGGCAGTCTTGAGCTCCTCGAGTTCTTCTTCTATCACCACATTAGTAGACTTCCACCAGTCTACCTTAGTGTCATGGTGAGGTAACCCCATATCAAATGATTGCAACTAAAAATCTGAAGCGGTCATATCTTTGAATCTACCATCCTTGGTCACTTTTTCCACTTCCATGGTGAAGTTCCCAGTCTCAGGGTCACGACCTAGAGTAGACATCATCTTTACTTTCTTCTATGGTCTCATAGCGGCCTTGGGCTGAAAGGCTCCTGACAGAGTGTCTTTACTGGAAGCCCCTTCTTCTACCCTCTTCCTCTTTCATTCCAGAGTATGTTCTATCCATGACTCTACGCTTGTAACTTTGTTGGTAGAAACCAACTCCTCAATGAAAAAATTCCTGATGACTGGAGGTGTAGCCTTTGGTCTCAAAGCAAATGGATTTACTAAAGTAGGAGAAGAGGACACCAATTTGGCTACTGAAGTGACCTTCTCATTTCTTCATGGCCTCTCCTTCTGATTCTGTGGTTGAATGAGTATCCTCACCTACTTCCACTATGATGGGAGACCCTCTCCTTAGAGAATCCTAGGTTGAGGTGTCAATTGGTACATCTATTGTGACTGCCTTTACTGACTGCTTTGGTTCTACATCCTTGGTGAGCTCCTTTGTTGTTTTGATATTTAGGAGTGAACCTTCTCCACAAGTCTTCTTTGGCTGAACTTCTTTTTTGGGAGGTTTATCACCTCCACCAGCTAGCTGAGAAGAACTTTTAGACATAATTGGGAGTATTACCGAGGAAGTTTTTGCAGTGTTGGAGGAATCCTTTGTCAGAGTTCTTTGAGTAGGAGGCTTCCTTTCCAACCTCTTCCTTCTTCCTGCTGTCCATTCAACCCACTGCTCTGTCCTCTTATAAATAACACTCATTAAGGTCTGCAAGTCACCGATGGCTTGATCTAACATGGGCTCAGAACTGATGGAGAGAGGCTTGATCTTCTTGAGATAGGTGTTATCATACATGTTCTGGCCTTCATCTAGTAGCCCTTTGACTGCAAAATTGACCTTGAACTTTTTTATTTGTTCAATGGTTAATCTGACATAGAACCTATCTCTACTCTCCAGATCATCTCTACCATTGGCCCAGTAGTCTTCAATGTCATCTACATTCTGGATAGCTTGGCCCATTTGTAGATGATCATGAGCATAATTAACTAGATCGTATTGTGGCCTCAGGACGTCATAGGTTTCCAATGAAAACCTCTTAAAGAATGCCTTTAGGAAATTCTTTACCTCAGACTGGGAAGCACAACTGTAGGCACCAATAGTCATGGGGAAGTTGTAGCCTTTCTTCTTGGCATCGATACATATCACATTCACTTGCATAGCTTGTCTCATCACCTCCACCAACACGATCATATTCGTAGGATATCTGGGCAACTTCAAAGGGAAGTCTTCAAAACTTGCAAGACAAAGCTATGAGAAATCTTTGAATTGAATGAAATAGAATCCAAATGGGATGATGAAAGCCCTATCTTTGGGGGATAATTTCCTTTCTGGACAGGCTTGTAACTCCCTGCACAATCTCATTGTAAATCCATCATTAAATCGAAGGTATTCTGCATAGCTGTTATGTAATTGTAAAGAGGGGAAGAATTTGTAACTCTTAACATCATCAAGAAATTCCTCTAATCTAGGAAGACCTAGCAAAATTTGTATTGTTTCCAGAATATACAATAGGACTGAAGACATATAAAATTCATTCTGGCACTTAGCTCTATCTAGGGCTTCTAAAAGGTTCTCACTTACCATAAGGGCCCAATCGATGAAGTGATGTTGGGAACTGATTACCTGAACTAAGAAGAAGTGATGATCAAAAAAATTGAGTGCTTCACTATCACTTCTGATCCTATGGAGTAACACAAGAATTTCAACGATCTCTGGCTTCATATTAGTGCCATATAATGTCTTTGGCAGCTTCCCTTTGGCACTCTTGGGTTCTTGAAACCATGCTTTCATTATCTCCTTTCAAACTAACTTTTTGGCAATATATTCAGTCACCGCTCAGCTGTATGTCATTTTTGAATACTCAACTTGCTCTGGGATGTGTAGCAAGTTCTAGACTGATTCCCTATCAATAGATAGTAGCACCATATCATTGGGCAAGAGAACTTGCCTGGTATCTGGGTTGTATCAAGCGATGCATTCCCAAATCAATTCTGGGGCTTGAACAACCATGAGAAAACCAGCGTCCTCAACTAATCCGCTCTCCTTCAACTTCTCAGTAATGGTATCTGGTCCACTTTTAATCTATTCTAGAAGTTCTGCATGTCAAAGAACTTCAGAGATGTATCTGAAATATTATGCCACTCGAAAGTAATGTCATTCATTCCGTCGAATCCATGAATCTGGAAGCCATGATTCAAATGATTTGATTTCAAAATGAGGGATATATTTGAGGATGCAAGGACAAAGAAGGACCAGTATTAAAGATTTAAATTCAAGCAAATAGTGGCTCCTATTGGCAATCTCCAACTGATCTTATACTTTTGATTTTTTACTATTTAATGGTTGACTTCCCACACCACACGAATGAAAAGACCTCAACATTAATGCAATAGTCTGTTATGAAGTAAAATGACTTTATTTGAATTAATTACCTTGCTCTTACGGGCCATTAAGAAATGTCTTTTCACTTTTTTTAACTGCAACGGTAACTTTTCCGAGGTAGCAGAAAATCAATTTTTCGCTTCAAATTTGGGTGGAGAAGTGCTTTTGGAGTGCTCTCAGTTCAAAAATCTGCCAAGGGGGAAATTTGGTCTATTAGGATGCCAAAATGGCATGTGTTGATTTCATCTGCCTTCTTTATATCTCAGATTCTTTATGAGGTAGGTTCTTCCTCAAAATCACTTCATTTAAATGGTTTTGCAGAAAACATACTCTGTGGGTCAAAACCCGCCTGTAGGAGTAGGGGAGAAGTCATTTTCCTCTTTTCTGCCTTTAGGCTTATTTCCTTGATTTCTTTCTATTGAATCATTCCTTTTGGCTTGTAGAGGTGTAATCCAAACACAAAAGCCCTTCTTAAGCCTAAAGGATCCATTTTAGAACTGTACTTCTTGCTGAGACATCACTTAGTAGTCATCGACAGAAGATGCACTCTGTTGATACTTTTCCGCCAGTGGAGAAGCTTGAACCTGATTTTCTGCCAAGTTGCAAAATGAAGATTTATGGCTACATACTACCATTGTGTGTAACACTAATGTTAGAAATATTTAGACCATGGCATTTTCTGGATTTGGAACTTAACCTACCCAATTAAAACATAAACTCAAGAGCAGAAACCCTCCAGTTCACAAAAGAGAAGGCAATTTGGAAAAATCTGGTAAAGGCTCCCTAGCCCAAGGGAAATTTTTCTAGACTTAGTCTAAGGACTAACAAGAAGCTTTCAAGACCACCACTATACATCAAACACTCACTTTTGTTTAATGGATATGTGGACTAAAAGTAGGGCAAAACATAACATATTGTACAATAAATTGGGAACATTCATTGGAAGATTATGCCTTACATAACTAAGTAATTTAAAGTGATGTGCGTGCAAATTATAAAATCTTCTTTCATAGGTAAAATACCTGATAATATGCATGGCCAATTCATTATATGGTGGAGGGATAAAAATTATTTTGCACCCTTGCTTGGTAATCTCCAGAGGAGGGCCACTCAGTAGGGTAAACTAGGCCCTAGCTGATCTGACATCATGCACATTGGGGTAGTGCTCCCCAACCATTGGTAACTTGGTTAATTCTACTATCCATTCTTTTATGGTGACTACCGTCAATCCCCATATTGTTGCTTTCCCTTCCTCAAATGTATTTGCAAATTCAGCTGTTGCATCTTCATCAAACTCTGTTAATTTCAAGAAATATCCTAACCAGCCACATGCATTAAAATTCCTTACTGCTTCAACATCTAAAATTAAAAAACCATTTACTACTGGCTCATGTCTTTGCAATTACCCTCCCATCTATGCTTGCCAATTTTTTTCAATTTGTCTACTCTGTAATGCCTTATTCCTTCTTGATTTTCAGACTACTCATTTTAAAACTATGGATCTTCTTCTGCATTCCTCTGTTATTCTTAACATGAACAATGATGATATGTTTTAACAGGAGAAATTATAGCTCTTACTATGAGTTTCCACATAATTTAATTGTAGGTCACATCAAGTATAACAATCATAGATAATTTGGGAATAAAGGTATGACAGCTGTGCAATATAGCAATGAGATTTTAACGAGACAAGGGCAATGTACAGATTTGAGGTGATGTTAAATCTTTTAGGAGTAAATAGAAATGACACTTTAGGAATTAGTACACTTCACTACCCCCTACAAAACATTGAGAAGTGTCCCCACTTGGGATACTTGGCATGAGGTATGGATACTTGTCTCTTATTTGAAGCAAATAAGGGGAAAATAGTGATGACATGGAAGGTGGATGGGTGGAAGATAAAGAAATGAAATGAGTTGGAAAGAAGAATTTAGAAAGTGAGTGGATAAGTGAACTTCATGTAAATATGAATATTTTTTATTATGGACATGCTTGAAGGAATTCTATTGAAGAGCTATAGGAAGAAGGTTTGCACCCTATGCTGCAGGAAGTGTTACCTGTTGCTCTTTTGAAACTTGTTTTCAAAATTGTTGCAGGAAGTCTTCTTTTGTTTGAGGCTGGTGATACAACTTTAGCTGATGTCCGTTGACTAATAGCCTAAAGTGTACTAGGGTGATTGTGGTCAACTGGACAGCTCCATTGGTGAATACATGGTTTATTTCATATGGGCCGAACCATCTTGTTTGTAGCTTGCACAATATTTCTTTGAATATGGAATCATACAGTAATGCCCAATCGCCAACTTGAAAATGCTCGCTCTTAATATGTGAGTCGTGCCACTTTTTCCTTTTCTTTTAGAATATTTTAGTGCACTCTAGGGCAGATTTGTACATTTCATCCAAGGAATTGAGATGCAACAATCACTCTTTCTGTGCTACAGGAAGATCAATATTTAACTCCAATGCTGTAAGTAAAGTTTTATGTTCAAATTCAATGGGTAGCATTGCTACTTTTCCATATAAAAGCTCAAATGGAGTGAACCCTATGGTGGTTTTATAGGTTTTTCTATATGCCTAGATGGCTTTTGATATTTTTCTACTCCAATCTCAGCGATGCAAATGAACTATTTTTGTTAAGATGGCTTCAATTTCCCAATTTGCAACTTCGGCCTGTCCATTGGACTGAGGATGATAGGGGCTTGACTTTCGATGTCGAATATTATATTCCTTTATGAGATCTATTGGTAAACAGATTTTTCCTTCTTTGTACCTTATGACAATGTGACTCTTGATGCCCGAATGATGAACAAAATCCGCTTACAACAGTTGAAAAGCCGCTCTCTGATTACTGGCTTTTCTCTGAATTGGTAGGTATAGCTCCCCTTTGAAATGATATGCAATGAATTATGTCTTGATTCCTAAATCTAATTCAGGTATGCTCTTAACCCGAGAGCAGAAGAGGCAAACCGAACTAAGTCTAGCTAGAAATTAGTTCAGGCAGGATAAAACATTCTTAATCTAAAACTAAGCAATAAGGCTCACAAATCCTATGAGTTCTTATGCTCAGCAACTACCTACAGAGATATAAATGCAATGATGAAAGCTTCTAATGAATCCTTCTCTGAATATCCCATAGCACATCCTACTGAGGTTCATTCACATCCTCAAAACACAGGAATGAAACATTCTTTCTTTCCTACTGCAATTCAGATTAAGAAAAAGAATCATGCATTAACAACTTCTACCTAGCTCTTCCCTGAATATCCCACAGCACATCCTACTGAGGTTTACTCACATCCTTGCCACAAAAGAAT
>MU228471.1:5098532-5118382 GCA_018584345.1 Thuja plicata | reverse complement strand
GTATGCCTCTGAAAAATCATGAGCTGAAGTATTCTCAAGTTGAAAAACATGCTTATGCAGTGGTGAGAGCATTGAAGAATTTCAGATTTTATATCTTACATTCACATTCAGTCATCTATGTGCCTGACGCCGCTGTAAAGAGCGTATTAACACAGCAAGATTTTGGTTGTAACCATAGATGAGCTTGGATTGCAAAGGTCCAGGAATATGAAATAGAGGTTAGGCCAACAAAACTCATAAGAGGGAATGCTCTTTGCAGGGCCATAGCAGAGAGTCAGCAAGTTGAAGAAGATGATCACAGAGTGCTGATGGTAAGTCTACAAGATCCATGGTTTTCAAGTATAGCATATTTGCTGACTTATGGTGAATGCCTGGATGGATTAACTGCTAAACAAAGGAGGGATTTAAGGAATAAAGCTTTGAAGTATGTCATCTATGAGGATGTTCTTTATAAGAAAGAAATTGATGGAACTTTTCTGAGATGTGTTGATAAGGAACAGCAGGGAAAGTTGTTAAAATCTTTTCATGATGAAGCATGTGGAGGTCACTTCTCATCTACCGTGCAGCTTTCAAGATTCTAAGGTAGTTCTATTATTGGCCTGGAATGTTCAAAGATGCATACAAGTGGGTGGCTAATTGTGAAAAGTGCAAGTTGTTTACAGGAAAACCTCAGTTGGCTACATTACCTTTGAGACCAGTGGTAATAGATGCTCCTTTTCAACAGTGGGTTTTAGACTTTGTAGGACCAATCAATCCTTCTTCAAGTTAGGGGCATTCATACATCTTGACTGCCACTGATTACTTCAGTAAATGGGTTGAAGCTAAACCTATGAAAAGGACTACATCAGAAGCAGTGTGTGAATTCATCAAAGAATAAATTCTGGTCAGTTTTGGGGTTCCAACAAAATTGATCATGGATAATGCCTCATATTTCTCATCCTCAGAAATCATTGCCTTTTGTTATGATTATGGAATTCAAATAGGACACTCTTCTGATTATTTTCCTCAAGGCAACGGACAGGCTGAGTCAAGTAACAAAAACTTGATTAATATTTTGAAGAAGTTGGTGACTGATAATCAGAAGAACTGGCATAAGAAAATACATGATGCTCTATGGGCAGATAGAACTAATCCTAAAAGAGCCATTGGTATTTCTCTGTTTGAATTGGTGTATGGAGTAGAAGCCAACTTACCATTGCCATTAGAACTTGCTGCTTGCAAACTGAAAACTGCAATTGAGGATGATGTTTTTAAAGATGGTTTAGAGAAAAGAATCCTGTATTTGACCAAGTTGCAGGAGGAAAGGGAAGATATGGTTGATAGGATCACTGAACATCAGAATAGAGTCAAGAAGCTGTTTGATAAGAAAGCAAGGCCAAGAAAATTCATGGAAGGTGATATGGTGATGCTGTGGGATAAAAGACGTGAACCTAAAGGAATGCATTCTAAGTTTCAATCCTTGTGGAAAGGTCCGTTCCAGATTGTGCAAGTGAATCAGAATAATGCTTTCAGACTGGCATATCCTTCCGGAGAGTCCCTCCCATCTTCCTATAATGGGCAGGATTTGAAGCTATACCAGATGCATAATTGAAGAGCAGGTAACCCCTACGTAGTATTTAGTTAGGTAGGTGTTCTTTTTGTGTCATAGTTTTAGCGGTTGCCTTTTTGTTTTGCTGCTATTTTCCCTTGAGTTTAGTTTTTCTTTGTTTCAAGTTTCCCTGCTCTCCTCTGCTCTCCCTATATGCATTTTCTTGTTGTCCTTTTTGGTCTAGACTCTGCAGCCCAATGGATAAGGCACTTGCAAAACCAAAGTAGCTGAATTCTTCATGCACTTTGCAGTACATGATCCCACAGTCGAAGCCAGTTGTTGTCTGACTTTCAGTCACCCCTTTTTGGCATTATGGTCATGTCAAGTCAGTCTATTTCAGTCTGAGTCTAGGTCTAAGTCTTTTATAGGTAGTAAATCTTTGCCAGGCTTCTCTTCCATTTCCTTTTTTTTCTAAGCCGGGTGGGATGTTTTCAAGTCTCATTAATTGGGTAGGTTGTAGCACCCGATCTGGCAAAGATTATGATCTTTCAATTGATGATCTTTTCAGAAGATGGAATGATGTTTGGGAGTCATAAGTTTCAGATATTCAAAAGAACTAAGAGAGTTTCTATATGTAGTGGAATCAACATTTGATCATTCAGGTCTCAACGATCCTAATGCAACAAACGACGAGCAATTTGGTTAAGACATGAGCGAGAATGAGCTCGGTGGGATTTCAGAAATCACCTTCTCCGTGGCGGAATTCTACCTTAGTTGGTAATTTTATGCAAAGAAGATCTTTGCCTTGTGCGGGTTTCGCCCTCCTTTGGCAATTTTCCGCAAAGGAGAATTTTATACTGTGCGGGTTTCGCCCCTCTCGGGCGATTTTTCGCAAGCTTAGTCATAATAAAGTGGGCCCAATTTATTAAAAAAAATAATATCATGTTGTTGTTTTAAGAGATCAAATAAAGCATGTGCTTTAAGTTAAGTAGCCCGTGCACTTAAAAATGACGTGTAGAAAGACAAGTAAAGGAGAATTTCACACTTTGCAGGTTTCGCCCTCCTTTGGTGATTTTCTGCAAAGAAGGATTTTCGCTCTTTGCGGGTTTCGCCCTCCTTTGGTGATTTTCCGCAAAGAAGGATTTTTGCTCTTTGCGGGTTTCGCACCTCCCTCTACATTTTCCGCTGGAGAAGCACTTTTCTTATTTTCCGCCGGAGAAGCACTTTTCCAATTCTCCGCAATGGGGAAGTACCTTTCTAATTTTCCGCAATAGTGCTTGGACATGGTCCAAGCGGGAAATCCAAAATCAGGTGCGTCGTAGCCATTTGTGCACTCAGATTTCCAAAACCCGCAGTCTCATATCTTGCAGTGCAGAAAAATGATGTTTCGACTCCGTGGCCTAATGGATTCAGCTTGATAATGCTGGCTGAAGATGAAGAGTTTCAGATTCATAATGACTGTTCAAGTTCTCAGACTTGAAAAGTCTTTCTCTTTGTATTTTGTCTCTTTGTATTCCAATAAGAGGAAAGGTCATTAGCTCTGAGAAGCCTGATGTATTATAAACTCTATATATGCTGAAAAGAATTCAGTATACAAGGTCGGAAAACTTGTTAATGAAGAAGAAGTGATTCTATTTACAGAGGCTTTGTCTCATGTTTGTTGCTCCACTTTAGTGAATCTTTTGCATTTTGAATAGTTAGAACAATTGTATGTGAAGCTGCAGTTTTCTACTAGATTCTATTTCATGTTAGTGGTTGCAGTGAGGGTGATTCTATTTACTTTTCATGTATTATCCTTCTACTATTCATTCAGTAGTTTAGATGCATCAGAATAGAAAGTACAGTTGTATATGGAACTGTAATTCCTACTTGAATTCCATTTCATGTTAGTAGTTGCAACATAAGCAATTCCATTTTCTATCTATGTATGATTCTGGTTCTGTTCCCCTCAGTAGAATATGCATTTTAGAATAGGTAGATTAGATTCAAATATAGATTAAACCTTATCTTTGCCTGAATTGTTTGTGCCTACAAGCAATTTGGTTAAAACTCATAAGAAGATAATTTGATGATCAAAAGAAACAAACTCATTGAAGACTAAACACAATCAGGGAGCTGTACCTGTCAATTCAGAGGGCAGTGATAGAAGACTTACACTGACCCATTTGTTGGTAAACATCCTTTGTTCTTTCACCTTGGGTGTATTGAAGAGTCAGAGATTATAAATATTAAGGAAGGACAAACTGTTAACCAACAAGTTTGGAGTTGGATAATATGGCATCATTGCTGGAGCCATTGCGTGTTTGTTGATGGCCATATTCTGATTAGCATTTAAGTGTTTACCTAAGTCAACGTGCAAGGATTTTCATCCTCTACTTAGAAAATAGGGCATAAGGATGTGTTTGTTCACCTTTAACAATGCAACAATGCTTGATATGACTGAAAATCATTAAAGAGATAACACCTTCAAAACAAGCAACCAAAATTCAATCCTTGGTCTACATGTGTTTTTCACTCACTAGAAAATCTCAAAAACCAAAATCTTTGATTAAACAAACTTCACACACTTCCAAGACAAAATTGACAAAACTAACAAACTTTGACAATGGACACTTAAATAGTTGCCTCTCAGAGGAAGGATAGTCTATTCGGATACCCTTTTGGCTCTTTAGTCTGTCCCTATTGCTTTTTCTGGTCTCACTATGGCTATTTCAAAAAAAAAATTTAGACATCTACCTTGCATGTCATTTCAGACTCTTACAATCTGTCTCAATACGTGTGGTCTATTCACTTTTCAAAACAATTTGATTCCCTACTCACTATCAGGGCATTCTAACCCTTTGACATTGGAATCATTTACTTCCACCAAAACACAAATGACACTTCTACCTAAACACACTCACTTGAACAATTCAAGACTCTACTTGACACTATCGGGAGACTTTGACAAAGTTGAGATACAAATACATGGTTAACACAAAATGCAACAAGTACACTTCTAAAGAATCAGAATTACCTCCAAGATCACTACACTTTCAAGGAGAAATATCTCACGATTCCCTGTTTGATTTAGTCTCTCCAGAAATGGAAAAAACCACTCACGAATGGAGTGTGGCCTTTGAGGAATATGACAATGGTAAAAACCAAACACATGAAGATAGTGATCAGGAAGAAGAACAACACTTTGACGTTCCTTTGTTTGGTTCAAACAGTGAGGAAGACATCACTAAAGAAGAATACAATAAACTCAAAAAGAGCAAGAAATTCCAAAATACATTGGAAAAGATAATCGATGAAGATAAAGAAAAATACTTTCTCCATCTAGCATCTGAGAAATACAGATCCGATTACACCCAAGAACAACTGCATGCAAAATACTTGTTACAAGAAGAAAGCATAAAGAAGGAAAAAGATGAAGAACTCAGAAGTTACTCAAAATGTGAGAGTGAAATTATAATCTGAATTAATGAACAATAATTACAAAGTTCAACCTTAAAAAGGTGAACAAAACCCTAAAAGGTAAAAGCTAGGTTCGCACATTAATAATTAATAAAAGAATTAATTATTAATGCACCTAAGAGAAAGCTTAAGCCGTAAATAGTAATAAAACAACTTAACTAATTAAATCAACATGATTTAATTAATAAGTGATTACTCTAAAACCCCCCCTTAAGCGAATCTCAGGAGGTAAGCTAACCTAGTACAGCTATGAAAGAAGGAAAGATGGGTCCCGGCAACAAGGCTTGATTAGGTACCCAAGTACAACAAAATCTCTGTAAAGCGGGGAAATAGGGAAAACCCAATGGGAAAAACTCTACCCCAAAAAGAGATGAACTAGATGAAGGAAACAAAGCCTCCAGTCTAGGGAAAGTCCCAAAGAAAGGAAGAAGAAAGAGCAAGAAGCATCTCCAAAGCATGAAGCTGCAAACACTGTCAGAAGTAACTACTGGAACCCCCACTGAAATAGTGCATGACCAGGTAGAGAAGACAAAGTCTGAAGAGCTGATCAATCAAAGAGGTGACCTCCAAAAGTAGGAATGAACGAGTGTCTATATAGTAGATGGTCCATCTCACCAGAATGCATAGGTGCCTAGCCACTGCATCCACCTAGTACATAGGAACAAAAATAGAATACGTAGATCACTCAACCAAACCAAGGAAGCAATAGAACTAACAAGTGATCCCCCCCATAATGCTGAACAGGGAGAGGGGTGACAGGAACACTGAAATGCAATGCCAGAAACATCTGCAGGAAGAAGAATCAGGAACACCAACAGTGTAATAGAAGTAGAAGCATAGGATAAAGGGTGGTGTCACAGACACACAACATGGGCTAATGTCATGGAAGGTACGCTCACTTGACAAAGGTGGATGAGCACAAAAGGTACAACATCATAACCCCCCATGGCACTTTATAACTGAGTGCGAGTACAAACAAACACAAGGTGCTCAAAATCCTAGATATGCAAAAGCAGGCACTTTATCTCAGTGCATTTACAGAAAAAAGAATGCTACATAAGAGAAGCATACAATGCTCAGAAGTCAGAAAGAAGAGTGAGCTAGAAGAATAGAAGAAGAGATCCTAGGACCTATAGAACCCAAGTAATCCGCCAGAGTGCGAAAGAGAAAAACTCAGAGGAGAAAGAACCTAGAGCAAAATTTGGATAAAAGACCCCTGCAACTTAAAAACTCACTGAACCAGTTTTTTGACGATGTCTGGTTTGCCAAAAATAGAGTCCAGATGAGAAAGATATGGCACCTAGAAGGCAAAACCAAACATCAGAATTTGACAAAAAAACACTGTCAAAATGGCAGAACCCAAAACCCTAACCTCCATCATCAGAAAGAGTTCAAAAAGAGCTTTCCGACGATATAAAGAAGTCAGAAAAATACCTCTGTATGCTCCAGATAGAGCGAAAATAGCGCCAGTAGGTCAAAAACCAAATGAACCGGAAGAAACCTCAGCCAAAAATGGTGAAGCCCGGCTAAACTGGTGAAACCCTCCAAATCTGGACTGCCTCCAAAATTTCCACCAAATTTGGCAAAAAAAAAATATCATTTTTTTTAATGAAAAATAAAAATAAAAAACAACAATTGCTTTTTTATGAAAAAAAACAATTAAAAAAAATAGCAATTGTTTTTTTGAAAAAAAATAATTAAAAAAATATGTATATTTTTTTATATATAAAAAAACACACAAAAAAACATGTTTTTTTTTATTAAAGAAAAAAACATTAAAAAAACTTTATATTTTTGTAAAAAATATTTAAAAAAATGGCAGTAATTTTCTCTCTCCTCCATGCACGGAAATTGAGGTGGCACAAAAATTGAGATGGCACAAAAAATGAGGTGGCATGGAAAATGAGGCAGCAGAGAAATTGAGATGACACGAAAACTAAGGTAGAGTTTTGCCTTGAAAAATGTGCCAAGAGCTTTGAATGCAAAAATAGGGCCCAAATTTCAACTGTGTCCAAAATGGACAAAATTTATATGAAATTTTACTTTCCCAGGCCTTCTGGACCCAATGGTGAGGTCCGTAAAATTACCTAAAGATTATGATGTTGAAAAACTAAAGGAAAAAGAGGTATAAACTCCTATCTCTATTCTCGCCAAACAACTCACCTTGATGCAAACTGAACTTGCAAATCTCAAACAAGAGAAGGCTAAACTCAAGACAAAATATTCTTTGGACTCCATCTGTCCATTTCCTTTTGACAAGGGTAGTAATATGGTCCTGTTTTTTCCCAACATGGCAAGGCTGAAATATGACAAATATACAGGAGAGACCGATCCACACGACCATGTGAGGGAATTTTGTGCTCTAAGCATAAAATACATACCTCATGCGACTCTTTCTTGGAAGCCTAGGAGACAACACCATAGAGTGGTTCTCAAAGCTCACACCTAAGGTAAAAAATTTTGAGGAGTTAATTCAATGGTTTATCCAACATTACTCCTATATTATATAGCATGATGTAACTTTTAGAAACACTGAGAGGGGGGCAGGGGGGGTGAATCAGTGTTTGTCAATTATCTTTATTTCAATAACTTGAAACTTAAATCAAATAGGCAACAAATGAAGCATAACACAATTACACATAAAACAAGATATGATTACAGGGAAACCTTGATCAGAGAAAAACCCCGGTGGGAATTAGTACCCACAAATGATTGTACTAGTCTTATGAACTTGTTAGAGTTCCTTTGCTTGGTTAGGATCAGTCTATACAATGCAAATACAATGACCCTGTTAGGACTCTTTACAAAAACCTATTAAAGGTGAATGACTCACTACCAGAGCTCACTGCCCATTAGGATGAAGGCTACAACCTTCAGGTAATAGATATATACTATATCAAAAGATGAACTATTGTAATGCCATTGTTGTTTGATCAGTTCCTTTTATGTGATGATGCTTTAATCTCTTAAAGAATTATACTTCATGCTAATTTTCTCATATTGATCTTCTGGATATCTTCTCTGCTTATTTTCCACTCTTACTTCATACAAAATTGCATGTCAAGTATATATACATGCCTGAATAGATGCAACCAAAAATAAGACCTTAGTCAACCAAAAAACAACATACACAACGCTTCCAAACAATTTGGATTAAGCATGTTTACATGAGTGTTAAAGAAACAATTACAAACATATTACAATAGGCACATGACCATTAAAAAAAAAAATTTATACGCTAATCCAAAATCTGAGGTCGGCTTCATACTCTATTTTCTAAAATGCTAGTGGCACTTAATCTTGCTTTAACTTCTCCATACTATCATACCATATCATGCGTGTATACACTAAGCTTAATGACATATCATAAAGAAAAATTATGGAGGTGCATAGTTTGATTCAGTCGTACACACGTGCGCTGGTGCTCTGATCAATTGCATATCTCTGTTCTGTTATATCTTCTGTGCTTAGCCAATTTTTGATCTGCAAAGTTGTGAACTTACTTTGTCAAAACTTCATATGACTTTGTTGCCATAATGACAACACAAAATTAGTCATATACACTCTGAGTGACAACTTTACAACAATCTCCCCCTTTTTCATTAATGGAAACAAAGGAATGTGTCAGAGTTAATTAATCTTTTACTTAACAACAAAAATTGTAAGTCTAGTGTAAATCATAACTTGGGGTGTATATATTAAACTCCTTTCTATACACTACTCCCCCTTTGACATTAATGAAAAAGGTGCCAAAAATGAAAGACCTAAGTACTTACTTTGAGTGTACATTTGGGTAAGAAATCTAAAGATTCTTGATCTCTTGCTGCCATAATGCCTTGAGTGCATCAATAGTCTGAAGATGGGCGCATAATCTATATGTGAGCTTCTCCATTTTTGTCAGATCCATGCATGGGCCTTGATCATATGTGAAAATGGTTGTATCTATCTATTTGATGTTCTCATTCAATACATCTAAGGAGGGCACAAGTGCATTTCTCAATTGGGTCTGCTTGGTCCTTATCTTTCTGATCTCTATCTTGGCTTTTTCAATCTTTTCTATCTGCTCTTGATCTATGTTGTTGCAGATGTTGATGCCTTGGGAGGATGTTTCAACTGATTTCTTGATGTTTTCAACCAAGATGTCTTCTTCTTCAATATTCTTATTGTGCTCAGAAGTGAATTTGCCTCTGTTCATACAATTTGCTATCACCTTCCTGCCTTTTGCTACTAACTCTTTCAGAATTGTTTGACCAATCTTCAATGAGTTTAGATCTAATTGGAAGTTCTTTATTAGTTCATCTAATTGTTCCTTTTTGTACTTCTCCTTTGCAGTTTTAGTAGCCGAGTCTACTAAACTTGTGAAGTTTGCTTTGAAGCAAGTTAGGATGCTGTCAACATCATCCACTAACTGAATATTTGCCAATTTCTTCTTTTTTGGCACTAGATTATTCAGAACGTTTATTGACTCCAGAAACAGAGGGTTTCTCATAACTTGTTTCTCTTTGGATTTATCCATGGCTAATACACTAATTTTAATCAGGTCTTCTTCTCCCCATGCATCTAGGTTTGCTGAGTCAGGGGTCAAGCTTGACAAAAATAATACTGATGGTTTGATAGATGGAGTGAATATAGCATTTTGACTATCCATATATTCACTTTTCACTGGGATCTCCATAGAGCATGGTTCATGAGGTTCATCCTTTCTCTCTTCATCTTGTCCTGTTGTTTCTCCTACATGAACTTGTTCTTGCTGCAAAGAAGTATTATCAGTGCATACCTTCTCAGCTGCTTTAGTACGTATAAATGCTTCCTCAAACTTATTTAAGTCATTTTCTGAGGCTGACATGGTGATATAAACATTATTTATCACAATGGTTTCATCTAAATCCTTGACTGTATCAAAGGGTGATGTAACTTTGGGTGCTGAGTCCTGTGGACTTGTCATAGGCACATTAATAATATCTAGTTCTTTATCTTGTTTGGGGGGACTTGAGTCACTTTAGCTATAGGCACCATTGATGGATACATGTGTCTATCCAAAAACACTTTCTCAAATTCTCTTTCAGTCTCTTTTCCAACTAAATCATACTCTTTGTTCATAATGTGAAGAGTTCTTGTTTTGGTTCTTAGATGAGGTTTTACCAAATCTAACAGAATTGCCTTCTCATCATGTGAGAAAATAGGGAGAAGAATGTCTAATGTTTATTCTCTAATCCTCATATCTTCCTCTATTGCTTATGTTTTTAATAGGTCTAGTATGTTCCATACTTTGTCTGGAATGACTATCTTGAGTTCCAATACTGACCTTTTAAACTTGATCATATGAGAGATAATCATAGAATGTATTTATGATTTATCTATCTCTTGGTACTTGTCATAAACATTTGAAATTGAATCTAGTCTTCCTTCATTAATGATTCTATTCCTTAAGGCCATCAGACTAGGTATGAATCCTACCTCAGGAGGGGCTTGAGTGTTCTTTACTTTTCTCTATGTTGTCCTTGAAGATGGGTGACCTGTGAGAACTTTCTTCCTTCTAGTCAGTTTTCTTGGTGTTGAAGGTGGAGAGGATTCCAGGTCAATAGTAGTTGAGGGCACAGATGTACCTTCATCAGAATTCTTCTTTTTCTTCTAGTGGATATCATCTAATTTCTCTAACTTGACTTCTGCAGGTGTTTGTTTAAGCTCTCTTGCAATCTTAGCTTCCCTAGATTTATCTAGGTCTTCTTGTGTGACCCCATGAACTTTTAGGATGTTAGATGAAATCCTTAATGCCTTTCTCTAATTATCTACACTGTATAACATAGAATCAAATTGATTTGTCTTCTCTCTATATGTGCCCCATCTAGGCTCTTTTGCATCTTTAGGTGCATACAAAATAAATTGTGCATATCCTTCCAACACATGTTCTTCAACTTCATAACCAAGTGGGTGGATCCATTTGGTACTTGGCTCAACTGCTTCCATGCAAGTACAGTCAGTTTCCACCATGAAGCATATGGTTCCCTTGTACTTTTCAACTATCTTTTCCAATATTCTAAACCTCTTCTGCATCTTGATCCTAAATGTCTTGATCTCCATATCCATAGAGTCCTTTACACTGCTTTCTGATGTAGCTTTTAATGAAATTTGTGACATAGTATGTTTGCTCCTGTCTAGGTAAAGATTAGAGACTTTACCA
Source organism: Thuja plicata (assembly GCA_018584345.1). Taxonomy (NCBI): domain Eukaryota; kingdom Viridiplantae; phylum Streptophyta; class Pinopsida; order Cupressales; family Cupressaceae; genus Thuja; species Thuja plicata. The sequence goes on along the minus strand of MU228471.1, from coordinate 5,107,214 downwards.
AAAATGTGAAAGTATAGGTAGATAATTAATGACCCAAATCTGAATATTTTGCTCCTTTCATGCTTGATATCTCTAATGTTCTCAATTAGTTATGTGCGCGATATCTCACAGAGATTATACTATGTGTTATCTCTTGCCATCCTTATTTCTGCCAGAATTGTAGCTGCAGATACACTATTTAGTCTGCTTGTGTGCTGAAACTTGTAACCAAGTATCATGGTGAGGAGTTTGATGTCTTCTTGCACAATTGGATCAACAATCATCCTGCGCCTATCACTTCTAGATAAGCAAGCCTACTCAACCTGTTTCTTTACATCCTTTCCAGTAGGAAGAATAGGTCCAACCTTGGAGAGTCTAGCCATCTCATGAATGAGGTCAGTAGTAATGTGAACAAGAACTTCACCAATCCAATACATATCATCATGAATCCTACTAAGTAGAGTTTTAATCCATTCTGGTTCATAGAACTCATGCACATTTGTATACTCAAAAATAGGGTTATCAGTGAGATGTGAGTATTCATCCTTGAATGAGTAATCCAGTTTCATCATTGATGCCATGAACATTGTTATGTTCTTGTCACCTATAGATTCCTTCTTACAGTAGATATAAGAGTGTATGTCCTCTACATGCATGACTCCTAGCCGATTCTTGGAGAATGCCCCTTCTACATAATATAGCACAGACTTGAATGGATGCTTCTTAAACACATATCTATTTTTCTTAGAGATGTCAAACACTGTAGGAGTAGCCATTACTTAATTGTAAGTTGCTTAAGTAGGGTTTCACAAAGATTTTGAAATGACGCATCTATTAAGGTTTTGTTTCAACTTTGATTTGCTTTGGTAACCAACCAATGGTTATCTTTTAATGCTTTGATGATAAATTCTCCTATGCTCTTTGAATGCTTCGATCTAATATGCAAAAGTGAAGATAAAAGATCTTTCATTGACTTACAAAGAGTTATTGCAATTAATGCTTGATGTCGTAACGTTGTTTACACTGAGAATTTTAATCTTTGTTCTTGTCAAAGTATAAGCTATACGTCCATGCATACTTCCTCAATTCATCACCAAATACATGAATGCATAGTTGCATACTCAGAGGTGAGTATACCAGCAGCGCAGGGGTCTAGAGCTAGAATAGCTCCCCTAAGACCATGAGAGTCATCCAAACAGAAGTAGAAGTTGTTTCCACTATGGATGCATCTGATACCTTGTTAACATCATCATCTTTCTTTACTTCAACCCATATTTTACCTGAATCTTTTGTAGCTTTTACAAACTTGACTTCTCCAGATTCTTCGAACAATGATCCTTTAGGATTTTCTTGTTTTTGTGTTCTGTACATGCAAAACCTTGAGATATGTCCTGCTTTGTTACATGAGTGAAAAATTATTGGAGGTCTATTGGTATTGTTTATCATGCTACACTGCTTGGCTGTGTGTCCATCATAATTACATATCTAACATGAAATGTTCTGATAGTTTCTCTGAGGTTGATTTCTCTAATCGTATTTGTTGGAAAGTTGACTATACTAAAGTATATGAATTTATTTAGTGTTGTCATTATGGCAACAAAGTCATATGAATTTTTGGAGTCAGCACACATTATCAGAAGATCAGAAATTGGCTAAGTATAGAAAACAAGACAGAGCAAGGAACAAACTATTATAGTTTTGATTAGCGTATGTTCATATGTTATCCAAATGATATGTGCCTTTCAAGATAATCTTATGAGTATGTTTACATGATAATTCTAAGAGAACATGATCAGATCTGCAAGTATGAAGAAGATACAGCCAATTGAAGAGGTACAGTCAGTGAATGACAGAACAGGATAGAGATAGTGGAAAGAGCCAACAGAGATTGTTTTGGCATGGATGTTGCACTCATCCTAAGGACTTGTGCCTTTAGATTAGTCATTTTTAGTGACCTAAAAACCTATGGTTAAAAGTGCATGACTTGATTCATCCAGGATAATTAGTTAGAGCTATTTTGGTGAAGCGGATTGTGTGAAAAGACGTGTCTGTTCGGTTTGAGTAAAGCAGTTATAATTAATGTTAAGACAACTTAATGAAGTTTTGTGTGGTTATGTAAGTGATCAATATAAATGGTAAAAGGTTTCCTAAAGCTGACATGTTAATTTCCTTTGAGGAAGTACTTATAGAAGGTCATTTGAGATAAGAAGAGTTGTGGAAGCCAAAGATAAGAAAACTAGAGCAGAGTGTAAAAGAAGCAAAGATATATCTATCATATGCTGATGATATAGATATTAAAGTAGAAGCTTTCAGAGTGAAGATAAGATTGTTGTAGTTCTTTACAAGAGGTTAAAGCATCAGTTCACAAAAGGAATTGATTAGATAAGAAGTGCCATAGTAGTAGTTCACCTTGCAGATACAGTGTGTATCAAATATCCAGAAGGTTGTAGCCTTCACCATTTGGACAGTGAGTCCACCACCCCTAACAGGGTTATTGTAAAATACTCCTAACAGGGTTTGACCCTTAACAAGGTCACTGTACTTCATGTATTGTAAAGACAACTCCTAACAAGGTTAAGGATCTTCTAACAAGGATCATAAGAAACAAGTATTGAATATTTGTGGGTACTAATTCCCACCAGGGTTTTCACCTGCATTGGGTTTCCCCGTAATCATATTTGGTGTTATGAGTTATGTATGTTTATCTTAATTACATTGATATTTAAGTTCATTACATAAGCATTTAAGTAAAGATTCAAATAATAAGACAAAATATTAATTTATAGATCACTGATTCACCCCCCCTCTTAGTGATCCTATTCCTAACAGTATTGAGTCATATTTCTTTGGTTCCGCTATGACTGATTTCTTTGACTTGTTCTGCAATGTATAGCCCTATGACCAAATTTATTACAAGAATAACAATAACCATTGAAAAGTCTTACCTCTTTAAAATATCTTGCCAGGTTTCCATGTTTTTTACAGGCATAACAAGTTTGGTTAAGTAGCTTGAGTTCATCTTTAGGAGGTTCAACTTTACTCTCTGCAAGATTCTCCACTTTCTTTGCTTCTGTAGTTTCTTCTTTTGTTTTCTTTCCTTTTTGAATTGCATTGATTTCAATTTGAGATACACTGTATCCAACACCAGTAGTATCACCTCTTAAACTTTTGTGCATAAAGTTGTGATTGAATTAGATCAAAACTTGTGTGTAATTTCTAAATTTTATCTTTTGCTTCTGTTAGTTCAGATTCTATCTTTTTCTTGATGTTTTCCAAATCCAAGATCTTCATATTTGCTTGCATAAGTTCTTCATCTAATTGTTTACTTTCTCTGGTATTTTCTTCAATAGCTATTAGGCTATCTATAAGCTATTCATTCACATCTTCAATCTTGTCCTTCAGAGACATGTTTTCTCCATTAAGCTTTTTGACCATTTTCCCCAAATCATTTGTAGAGCAATCTTTCAGATCTTTTCTTAATTTTTTTATAAGCATTTGGGAGCCATCAACTTTTAGTTTAAGTTATTCATTTTCTTTTTCAGATCTATCAAGATCATCAAGGGCTGCTTCAAGATTCTTTTTTTAGATGTTTCTCTTTTGCTGAATCCATGATCTCCTCAAGTGGTTAAACTTTCTTTCAGAGGACCAGAGCTCTGATACCAATTTTTAGAAACACTAAGAGGGGGGAGGGGGGGGTGAATCAGTGTTTTTCAATTATCTTTATTTCAGTAACTTGAAACTTAAATCAAACAGATAAAAAATGAAGCATAACACAATTACACATAACACAAGATATGATTACGGGGAAACCTTGATCACAGGAAAACCCTGGTGGGAATTAGTACCCACAAATGATTGTACTAGTCTTATGAACTTGTTAGAGTTCCTTTTCCTTGTTAGGAGAAGTCTTTACAATGCAAGTACAATGACCCTGCTAGGAGTCTTTGAAAAACCCTATTAAAGGTGAATGGCTGGTGCAGGAGCACCTAGGCTAGCCTCCATTGGTTAGTAAATTATGGCTTGTACTTGACTCTAGCCAAGTCAAGAGCTTAGTTTAGTTTGTTTTAGGACCTTAGAAGGTCTCTTTCCATGTTGGATGGGTGAGTTAGTCATTAGGACTAAGGTCACAATAATAGCCTTTGTTAGTTGTTTATTTAATTTCTTATGTTAGAAGCTTAGCTTAGGTGAGAGTCTTAAATGTGTTCTAACACATCTTGTTGGTATAAAGATTCCATAAGGTTATAAATGGCTTTGAATCCTCAAGATATAGGAGGTTAGAAGCCCAAGAATATAGGAACATGGCATATGTGGAAGTTGCCAAATGTTCAAAAGAAGTTGTCTTCAATTTTGCAATTATTGCAAAAGAGTGCATGCCATTTGGGTATCTTTGGATTCTCTAAGTTATAGGAGATTATGCTCGACCAACAGGCCCTAAAATTATGGAAATGGAATCTAATGATACCTAAGACTCGAACACAAAGTATTATGAAAGAGTGTAATAGTTTGGAGAAAAGTTAATAGAGCTCTACAAGCATTTTTACAGAAAATTACTGGTGTTTTTGTGGACAGTCATACTTAATGGACTGAATGACTAAAACTAGTGCTGGATTAGTGTTTTATAGTTTATTTATGAAATTTTTCATTTGAAGTGTTAGTCATTTTGAGGTCATCTATCTTCTGATTTTCAGCAACCTAGTTCAGGGAGTCCATTTTTAGCTTGTTTTAAGTAGTTTAGAGAGTCATGTCTCCCCCATGAAATCTAACCATGGATAATAATCCATATTAGATGGAAATGGTAGAGGATTCATTAGTGTATATATTTTTAGGAGTTAGGAGTCTAGAAAGTGTGAGGAACTATTTTATATGCTAGGCCCTAGGTGAGTTTGTGAAGACCGGTTAGAGGTTTAGAGGTAGAAAGAGTGATGAAACATTGCATGGAGGTATGGATTTGTATGAGGGAAGGAGTTTTTCATGAATTTAAACATCATATCTATCCATTATAGGCAGATATAAGTCCTACCATTAATTTAGGATTTGGTTTGAACAATTTTGTTATCAAAATCACAATTCAGTCCTAGAAATTAGGCCTATTAGGCCCCTTGTCCTTGTTTGTAGGAACCCTTTGTACATTCATTGTCAGACCTAGAAAATTTGTTAATGTTTTAAAACTTCCAAAATGGTATTCAAATAAAGTATTATTTTTCCAAGTTGTTTGGAAATTTTTTTCAAGAAATAGGAAAAGGTGACTGGTTAGGGCTGTACTAGAATAGGCCTATTTTTAAGGTCAATTCATGATGATTCATGGAATCCGATAAGAAGATGATTGAAGAACCTTCCATGATGGATCAAATGGGATGGAAAAATATTTTTTTCACAATGGAGAAGACCCCTACAATGTTGGAGCATGTTTATGGAGATTTGGCACTTAGAACCTTCTAAGTGAGTGTGGAGAAGTGAATCAGAACTAAGGTGTTGATCATTCAAGGTTAAGTTTTCAGAGATTGACTCTTATAGCAGAGTTTGAATAGGTCTTAGTTAATGATCTAATCCTATTGGGAGATCCTATAGAGGAATAGGATCCTAGGAGGCAAGTGAAGTCTCTTGGAGGGTGTGAAAGGAAGCCTTGAAGTTTAGCATACATCATATTGGTATCAGAGCTTGGATTTGATCAAGCTTGTGGTGGATGTTGTAGCCTACTAAGTCAGTGGGAGAGAATACTTCTGGAAGTTTAGAGAAGGAAAAAATATGGTGACTAACGCTGAGTTAGCCAAAAAGGTGGATGAGAAAGAAGAAGACAACAAGTTGCTAAGAGAAAGGTTGGCTCAAATGGAGCAACTCTTGGGAGAAGTCCAAGAAAAAGCTGAGAAGATGAAAGACAAGATAGATCAAAAAGAAGAAGAAGAAGCAAGGGAAAAGGGAGTGGATATAGAAGAGGAAGATGCAACTCCTGACCCTATTAGTGATCAAGAACCCTTCCTAAAGGCATTGAAGGCTTTAAGTGGCAAAGCTTTGGAGGGTGTGCCATTATTTAGTGGAAAAATGGATCCATATTCAGTTGTGGATTGGATAGACAACATAGAGAACCATTTTTAATGTGATGGTATCACAGAGGCCCAAAAAGTGAGTGTGGCCAAGTCAAGGTTGAGAGGATCAGCTCTCACATGGTGGAAGTTTGTTCAAACTAAAAGGGAGAAAGAAGGAAAGAGTCCTATACTCTTGTGGAAAGGAATGGTAACTAAGCTCCAACAAACTTACTTGCCTAATGATTATGAAGTTCAGCTTCATAGGAGACACAATCTTAGACAAAAAGATTTGGATGTCCAAGCATACACTGAAGAGTTCCAAAAATTGTGCTTAAGGTCACAAGTGGTTGAAGATGAAAGTATCAAGCTAGCTAGGTACATGAATGAACTAAAATAGTCTATTCAAGAAGACATGAGTCTTGTGAGCTTCAAAACCATCTGCCAATGCTATCAAATGGCCTTGAAGATAGAGGAGAAAGGCAAAAGAAAACAAGAACAAAGTTCTAAAGGAAGAGGTAAAGGAAGCGATAATAGAGGATCAAGAGGTGGCTATGGTGGAAGGATTTATAAATCAAGAACACAAGGAGAAGTAAAATATAGTGAGAAGCAAGAAGGAAGCTCTAGTAGAGGTGGTAGAGGAAGGAACTCAATTTTTAGAGGTAGAAGTGGTGGACAAGGAGGAAGAGGCAACTATCTTGCTAATATGAAGTGTTATCATTGCAACCAAATGGGGCACCCTTCCTATAGATGCCCGGAGAAAATTGGTTCATAACAAGGAGGTGATAAGAGGTCTAATTTGGTCCAAGATGAGTCTAATGCTACTGATAAACATTCTAAGGTTTGACTGAATTCAGAGGAAGGAGAAAACCTCATGATGAGAACTCTAATCAAGGAACCGGTGAAGGAAGAGCCAAGTCAAAGAAGATCCTTGTTTAGGATCAAATACAAGATGATGAACAAGGTATGTAGAGTCATCATTGACTCTAGTTCTACTAAAAACATTGTGTCAGAGGAGGCTGTCAGCAAGTTAAATATGACAAGGATACCGCACACTAGTCCTTACAAGGTCACTTGGCTCAATAAGGGACAACATATCTTGGTAAATGAACAAGCTTGGGTGGAGTTCTCCATAGGAAGGTATAAAGACAAGGTCTTGTGTGATGTGATACCTATGGATGCATGTCACTTGCTCCTAGGTAGGCTATGGCAATTTGATCGTCAAGCTATCCATGATGGAGTGAAGAACTCTTATGTTTTAAAGAAGGACAGTGTGACTTTCAAAATTTAGTCACTCTTAAAAGATGCAGAAGTGAGGACAACAGGTCCTAATGTCCTTATGGTTGGTGAAAAGGAGTTCTTGGAGGCCCTAGAAGAAGGAGAAGGGGTTGGTTTTTCTCTAGTGTTGAAGCCTAAAGAAGAGGAAGACAAAATAGTAAGGAGGATAGAGCTGCCACAAGAGATACAAGAAATGTTGCAGAAATATGAAGGCATTGTAAGTTATGGACAACCATCAACCTTACCCCCTATAAGACCCATAAGCCGTAAGATTGACCTTATTCCTAGAGCTACCCTACCCAATAAGGCAGCCTACAAGATGACACCTCAACAGAATGAGGAGATAGCTAGGAAAATTCAAGAGTTACTAGAACAAGGCCTTATAAGGAAGAGTATTAGTCCTTGTGATGTACCCACAGTCCTAGCCCCTAAGAAAGGAGGTACTTGGAGATTGTGTACTGACTCCAAAGCCATAAATAGGATCACTATCAGATATAGGTTCCCTATCCCAGGATAGAAGACTTGATGGATTGTCTAAGAGGTGCAAGGTACTTCACCAAGATAGATTTAAAAAGTGGCTATCACCAGATAAGGGTGAATGAAGGAGATGAGTGGAAGATAGCCTTCAAGACCATTGAAGGGCTGTATGAATGGCTAGTCATGCCATCTGGCTTATCAAATGCACCATCAACTCTTATGAGGTTGACGAATGAAGTACTTAAAGACCACATTGGCAAATTTGTAGTGGTATACTTGGATGATATACTCATATTTAGAAAGACAAGAGAGGAACACCTCAAGCATGTGGAATCAATACTTAAGAGGCTACATGAAGAGAAGTTAATGATTAACTTGGAGAATTGTGAGTTCATCAAAATAGAGCTAGTGTACCTAGGATTTGTTCTATCTCATGGTAATCTGAAGATGGACAAGAGTAAGGTAGAAGCCATCATGAATTGGCCCACTCCAAGGACAGCAACAAAGGTAAGGAGTTTTCATGGACTTTCTTAGTATTATAGGAAGTTTATAAGGCAATTTAGTGCCATTTGTGCTCCAATGTTGGATACAATCAAAAGAGGAATGAAGACCAAGTTCATGTGGAATGAACAAGCCAACAAGAGTTTTGAGTTGCTGAAGGAAAATATTGCTACCCAACCAGTGTTCGTCCTACAAAGCTTTGAGAAGCTCTTCACCATTGAATGTGATGCAAGAAACATAGCTATTGTGGTTGTCCTAAGCCAAGAGGGTAGACCAGTAGCATTTCATTCTTAGAAGTTAAGTGAAGCAAAGAAGAAGTATTCTTCTTATGACCTTGAGTTGTATGCATTGGTTCAAGCCTTGAGAAAGTGGAGGCACTACTTGCTGCCCAAGGAGTTCATTGTTTATTCAGATAATCAAGCCTTGA
>MU228471.1:5084614-5096270 GCA_018584345.1 Thuja plicata | reverse complement strand
TATGTGGAAGTTGCCAAATGTTCAAAAGAAGTTGTCTTCAATTTTGCAATTATTGCAAAAGAGTGCATGCCATTCGGGTATCTTTGGATTCCCTAAGTTATAGGAGGTTATGCTCAACCAATAGGCCCTAAAATGAAGGAAATGGCATCTAATGATACCTAAGACTCAAACACAAATTATTATGAAAGAATGTAATAGTTTGGAGAAAAGTTAATAGAGCTCTACAAGCATTTTTACAGAAAATTACTGGTGTTTTTATGGATAGGCATACTTAATGGACTGAACAACTAAAACCAGTTCTGGATTAGTGTTCTATAGGTTGTTTATGAACTTTTTAATTTGAATTTTTAGTCATTTTGAGGTCATCTATCTTCTAATTTTCAGCAATCTAGTTCAGGGAGTCCATTTTTAGCTTGTTTTGAGTAGTTTAGAGATTCATTGCTCCCCCATGAAATCTAACCGTGGATAATAATCCATAGTAGATGGGAATGGTAGAGGAGTCATTAGTGTATATATTTTTAGGATTTAGGAGTCTAGAAAGTGTGAGAAACTATTTTATATGCTAGGCCCTAGGCGAGTTTGTGAAGCCCGGTTAGAGGTCTAGAGGTAGAAAGAGTGATGAAACATTGCATGGAGGTACGGATTTATACAAGGGAAGGATTTTTTCATGAAGTTAAACATCATATATATCCATTCTAGGTAGATATAAATCTTTCCAATTGTTTAGGATTTGGTTTGAACAATTTTTCTATCAAAATCACAGTTCAGTCCTAGAAATTAGGCCTATTAGGCCTCTTGTCCTTGTTTGTAGGAACCCCCTGTATGGTCACTGTCGGACCCAAAACAGTTGTGAATTTTTTAAAAATTCCAAAAGGGTATTTGAATCAATTCTTAGTTTTCCAAGTTTCTTGGAAAAGTTTTTCAAGAAATAGGAAAAGGTGACTGGTTAGGGCTACTAGAATATGCCTATTTTTAAGGTCAATTCATGATGATTCATGGAATCTGATAAGAATATGATTGAAGACCCTTCCAAGATGGATCAAATGGGATGGAAAAATAATTTTTTCATGATGGAGAAGACCCCTGCAATGTTGGAGCATGTTTATGGAGATTTTGCACTTAGAACCTTCTAAGTGAGTGTGGAGATGTGAATCAAAACTAAGGTGTTGATCATTCAAGGTTAAGTTTTCAGAGATTGACTCTTATAGCAGAGTTTGAATAGGTCTTATTTAATGATCTAAGAATATGGTATATCCTATAGAGGAATAGGGTCCTAGGAGACAATTAAAGTCTCTTGGAGGGTGTGAAAGCAAGCCTTGAAGTTTATCATACATCAATGGCTCACTGCCAGAGCTCACTGCCCAATAGGATGAAGGCTACAACCTTCTGGTAATAGATATATACTATATCAAAAGATGAACTGCTGTAATGAAACTATTGTCTGATTAGTTCCTTTTATGTGCTGATGCTTTAATCTCTTGAAGACTTCTACTTCATACTGATTTGCTCATATTGATCTTCTGGATATCTTCTCTGCTTATTTTCCACTCTCACTTCATACAAAATTGCATGTCAAGTATATATACATGCCTGAATAGATGCGACCAAAAACAAGACCTTAGTCATCCCAAAAATAACATACATAATGCTTCCAAACAATTTGGATTAAGCGTATTTACATGAGTGTTAAAGACACAATTACAAACATATTACAATAGGTGCATGACCATTACAAAATAAAATATTATACGCTAATCCAAAATCAGAGGTGGTCTTCATACTCTATTTTCTGAACTGCTTGTGGAACTTAATCTTGCTGTAACTTCTCTGTAGTGTCATACCATACCATGCATGTATAGACTAAGCTTAATGACATATCGTAAAGCTTGACTACCAAAGACATGGTGATGAAAAGTTTTGGAAAGACCTTAAAACTTGAAGAAACAAGTATGGGAGAATACAAGCTGGACATGACCCTGTCATTGACAGAACTTCCGGTACCACCAAGATCCTATGAAAAACCTTCCTCATCATTCACACCTACTGCATCTTGAATTCCATAAATCCACAAAGAAACTGGCATGGTTAAGGCATCCACATCTTCTTTAGATAACACAGAAGAAAAAGCAGTCTTGGCCTAGCTTTACAAGGGAGAACCAAAGGAAGCTGAGGTAAAACATGTGGAAATATCCCCGGAGAAGTATGGAAAAGGATATAATCTCCTCAAACAAATGGGATATAAAGGAAAAGGACCTTTAGGAGACAAAGGAAAATGGCTCATTGAACTTGTACACATGGAATTTCGGGGTACTAGAGATAAAAAAGGACTAGGTTTCAATAATAAATCTGAAGACCCTTCTTCAAGAGATAGTCTAGTTTCTGACAAAGGGAGTGATGAAATAGAAGAAATAGAGTTGGAACCATGGTCCTATGAAAGATTATTACATGTTGGCATGAAGAATCCCACATATCAAGGAGAGCGCTATGTACCAAGCTTTGAAGTACCACAAGACCTTCGTGTGCCTTTGTTAGCACAAACTCCTATTCAAGAGGTAGAAGAAATAATAGAAGATGATCCAACAGTACCATTAGTTGCAACAGCTACTAAAGACACACATTGACCACAGGATTTACATCCTAATTGGGGGTAGTTAGTCACAGTTTCACATATCCTTGATTTACCACACTTTGATCTACAAGTGGATATTAGGGTACACCAGGTAACTATTGCTGAATTCTTAAATAGGTCTGATGATGAAGTAACCAACTCATATGATTATGAGTAGGGTGAACTATCTATTGCCACAGAGGACATTGAAATAGATGTGATTTACATGTTTGCAGCTCTATCAGCACACATAAAACATTCTAACACCACTCCTAATAGTGTTGATATTCCTAAAGTAGAGGAGGAATTCCTTCCCCCAATCATTGATGAAGAGACTGGTATTCTCTTAGGTCTAGAAGAAATTGAGAGGTGAAAAGCTAGAAGCCTCCTCCTACAAAGAGATGAAGAAGAAGAATACTCAACTGATGAGTCACTAGCATTCGGTCCACATATTACTAACAATGATGTTTTCAATGATGATCTAACTCTTATTGATCTAAACATCGAAGAGGTATACTTAATGGAACAATTCATGTTGGTTAATAATCTTTATTCTAACATGATGATGTCCTTCCCAAGATCTGACTCCTTGTCTTTGATAAACCTAGATCTAATTGATTGGACTAATACAAATCCTACTCCTATCCTCGAATTCCCTAATGAATACACCTTGGCTTGCTATCTACACGCTTGTGAACCTTACCCTTCTTCCACTGATGCAAGGAGCATGAACATGTCACGGGAGGATATCAAGTTTCTCAGTCTAAAAATGAAATAGAAAAAGAAAAAGAAAACTAACGGTGAAAACCACGTTGTGGCAATGTTAGATTCTTAAAAAGTAAAAATAAAAGAGGTATCTAAAGGTGAAAACCTCTTAGAGGCACCAAACGATGGGATTCTTGATATCCTCCCTGAGCACTTTCAAGAAAGGTCTTCAGTTCTTATAGAACCAATGCAACCAATTAACTTAGGCACAACTAAAGATCCTGAAATAGTTCACCTAGCACAATCTTTGTCAGAAGAAGAGAAGACATAGTTCACTGAGTTCCTGAAAGAGAAAAATATCAACTTTGCATGGTCTTACACAGATATGCCTGGACTTGATCCTGAAATAATAATGCACCATTTATCCATAGCTCCCAGGATCAAACCTGTGAAATAGAAACTAAGAAAGATACATCCTCATGTTGCATTGCTAGTAAAAGCAGAGCCAGAGAAATTGTTAAAAGCTGGATTCATTCGAGTCATCGCTTACACAGGATGGATCTCTAATGTGGTCCCACTGTCTAAATCTGATAAATCTATCAAGATATGTACGGACTTCAGAGACTTAAACAAGGCATGTCGTAAGGATGACTTCCCACTACCTAATATTGATATGATCATAGACCTCACAAAAAGCTACCAAATGTATTCATTAATGGATGGTTTCTCACACTACAATCAGATTAAAATTGCTCCTAAAGATCAAGAGAAGACTGCATTTACATGCACATGGGGCACCTTTTGCTAGAATGTTATGCCATTTGGGTTAAAGAATGCAGGTGTTACATATCAAAGAGAAAATCCCACTATATTCCATGATATGATACATAAAAACATGGAGGATTACGTGGATGATACCTTAGCTAAATCAAAAGAACAGAATACTCATATTGATGACTTAAGGAAAATATTGGATCGTATGGAGCAATTTAAACTCAGGCTCAATCCAAATAAATGTGCCTTTGGGGTCCAATCAAGAAAGATCTTAGGGTTTATTATTTTAGCAAAAGGAATTGAGGTAGACCCAACAAAAGTTAAAGCTATACTAGAGATGACTCCTCCCCACAATATTAGTCAAATGAGGACATTACAAGGGAGACAAACTGTCAATTAGGAGGTTCATATCACAACTGGAAGATAGAGTACAAACCTTTACCAAATTTCTACATAAAGGGGTCACTTTCAAATGGGATGAGCATTTTGAAGCCAACTTCAGAGAATTAAAAGGGTACCTGGAAACTCCTCCTATTCTTATGGCACCCATTCATGGAAAGCCATTACTCCTATATATTTCAGCTACAACTACATCACTAGGAGTATTTCTCACACAAGAGGATAAAACTAAGAAAGAAAGAGCGATCTACTACATCAATAGAACACTAGTCTCCTATGAAATCAATTACAACATTATTGAGAAAGTGTGCTTAGCGGTTGTCTTTGCATCACAAAAACTGAGACATTACATGCTATCACATACAGTAAGGCTCATTGCAAAGATAGATCCTTTGAAATATCTCCTAAGAAAAACAAAATTAATAGGACGTCTAGCAAAGTGGGTCCTCATTATAAGTGAATTTGACATTGAATATGTGGACATGAGGGCTATTAAAGGACAAGTCCTCGCAGATCAATTAGCTAATTCACCACTCCAAGATGACGAGCCTTTAAGAATTGAGTTCCCTGATGAAACAATTATGCATCTCACTAAACACCCATGGAAGATGTACTTTGATGGTTCTTTCATGCAAAAATGCTCTGGAGAAGGGGTTCTATTCATAACTCAAGGCTACAAAACACCCAAGTCTTACAAATTGATGTTTCCATGCACACATAACATTTCTAAATATGAGGCATTGGTAAATGGTCTTAAGCTTTCCATGGAATGGAAAATCATAGAGTTACATGTGTACGGTGACTCCCAACTCATTATCAATCAAGTCAATGGAGATTATCAAACAAAAAATGAGAATATGATGCCCTTCAAGCAACAGGTAGATGACCTAAAGAAGTACTTTGTCTTCATCACATTCCAGCATATACCCAGAACAAAGAATAAAGCTGTAGATGCTATGGCTACATTGGAATCCATGTTACAACTAGAGGAATGCCAATTATGATATGACTTCTTGGTGGAAGAATTATCCTATCCATCCTTTGATACTCCTAAGTACCAAGTAATCTATGCTTTAAACACTGCAGACCAATATCGGTATACTAAGATCATTGCTTACCTAACTGACCAAACCATTCATAACAATTTATCCAAGAATGAAAAATGAGCCTTGATTAGGACAACATCGCATTATGTTCTCATAACTAATAAATTATATTGACGAGGTCTTGACGGTGTACTTCTTAGATGTTTAGAAAATGAAGAGTCAAATCACGTATTAAAATAAGTCCACGAGGGTGTATGTGGATCACATTCAAATGAATTTTCACTAGCAAAGAAACTACTCAGATTTGGCTATTACTGGCCTACAATGGAAAAAGATGCTATTAAATTTTCCAAAACATGATATAAATGCCAAACACATGGAAATATTATCCATGCTCCTGCCAGAGAACTTATACCTTTTATCACACATTGGCCATTTCAGCAATGGGTCTTTGACTTGGTTGGAAAAATATATCCTAATTCCTCAAATGGACACAAGTTCATCATTATGGCCACTGAGTACTTCAAAAAGTGGGTTAAAGCTGTGCCGCTAACCAAAGAAACTGGAAAATAGGTGAATATGTTCATCTTGACCTACATTATCTATAGATATGGGATACCCTCTTCAATTCTGACAAATAATGGGGGCCAATTTAGAAATCAAGACATTGATGACCTTTGCGAATAGTTCCACATCACTCAACATTGATCCTCAATCTATTATCCTCAGGGTAATGGACAGGCTGAGGTATCTAACAAAAACATTCTCAAGATCCTACATATAACTGTGAGTAAGTCTGGCAGAGACCGGCATTTACAACTAAATCCAGCACTTTGGGCCTACAAAACAAGCATCAGAACACCAATAGGAGCCACTCCATTTTCCTTAGTCTATGGCTGAAATCCCATCTTTCTGGGTATATTTACAAGGTCTTGTTACTGATGAATAATACTGCATTGATCAGGTAAATTATCTAGACTTACTTGATGAGCGCAAACAATAGGCGTTCGATCATCTGAAGGTGTACCAAGAAGGAATGTCCAAGGGGTACAATAAAAAGGTCAAACCATGACAATTTTAAGTGGGGGATCTTGTTCTAAAAGAGAATCCTAAGAACCAGCCTAATAAAGAGCAGAAAGGAAAGTTTGAACCTAATTGGTTGGGACCTTATGTTATCACTACTACTTTTGGGACTGGAGCTTATCAACTGGCTACACCTAAGGGAGATTTCCTTCTGTATCTGATCAATACTCTACGTTTGAAGTGGTTCTACGCTTGATCAATGGATAGCAGAGCCTATGTATTGAAAACCTCAGAAAATACCAAAAAAATCAGAAAATTGATCATAAAGAAATCCAAAAATAGTGGAAAAAGTTCTGAAAAAAGGTATCCTTGGTGAAAACCAGGAAAACAGGCACCTTGATACTACAAAAGCATTCAAAAAAGAAAAAATTGAAAAAAATTGAAAAAGACAAAAGTGCCTTGATGACAACCTGGTAAAACATGCATCCTAGTAGCAAAAAGAATAAGAAAGTTTTGCCAAGTGGTGAAAACCTAGCAATCAGGTGTCACTTGTATTCTGCACTCTATCTATCAATACATTACTGATACTAGGCCTTCACGATTACACCTATGCTAAAAGTTGACTTTGTTTCCTTACAAATATCCTATCCTTTCTTGGGAATTGTCTGCCTTTCTGTCCTAGGATCAAGTCATTTCGCACTGGGGGCATCTGTGCTAGCATGTTAAGTTCTGTCTACTAGATCATCATAAGATGGTTTATCTCGTGACACAATTCTTCTCGATGCTTTCACCAAACTATCACTTTCATGAAACAAGGATGGCACAAACATTGCACTAACATAAATAGTGTTCCTATGACCTACATTGGATTGCAAACAAGGTTATACATAGACATGGAATACATATTGCTTAAATTCCACATTTTGATTGATGAATCTCTACTGCACTTGACAAATGAATCAATAGTATTTCTCAATACTACCTAAACACTGTTTGATCTTGGTTTGATTATAACTCTTTTAAGTTCTGATGATGCTTTAACTAGGGGCATATAAGCAGTTATGAGTTTTCTTTGATTGATTCTCAATTAATGGTTGTTATGTCTTTTGAGTTACTCCATGACGTCTGTGCAAAGACAAAGAGTCACAAGGATATGGGGCATAATGTTTTCTTGGTTTTCTATGTATGGTGATTGTTCTAAATGATCCTATAAATTTCACCTAACTTGGATGTTTATGGTAAGAGCTGCCAACATGAGTGGATAGCCGCATATATCTCGATCTTTGTTATGTGTAAACTAAGGTGAGGTTGAAACAATTTGCTTGTCTATTTTCTAAACTCTGATTCTCACTAAGGTATACGAAGCATAATGTACCCAAGGATATGAATTTTCAAGGTCATTGCAGGTCCAATATCTTACCTTACATAGATTCTAATATATTAAAAGGAAGGTGACTAGCTGGTCATCCTGGATTCTATGCCTTGATTCCTAAAGTCTATTTTTGACATTACATCCAATAAACATAGTATTCATACTTTCATAATATCAGTGGGTATTAGTGATTGTTTTACTATCAGGTGGTATCCATTTCAAAAAGCACCCAATGATGATAACATGCTACAATATATACAAATCAGTGACAGTCCTAAGAGTCTGCATATAGATGCATTTATGGATTGCATGATTCATTTTGAAAGAACAACATAAGGACTTGAGCTCAAAAGCATTTCTATTTTTTTAAAATCCAAGTTAATTACATAATCAATGATTCCCAAAATCTTTGATCTATCGGGAACAAAATCGAACTCAAATTTTCAACATGATTAACTTGGTAACCGTGTGTTTACTCTTAACACACCTTGTTTTCTTCTAATTCCTCTAATTCCTTCTTTCTTGACCTACCCGTTCCCTGCAAGTGATACATCATTTCAAATAGAGGGATTTTTTTTTCCTTCGATTTCGTTCCTGAGGGGGCATGATCACACTATCATCAACCAAATTCTTTCTCAAAACAACATTAAAAATGACTTTGTTATCAAACAAACTAGGGGAATGACAGTTTTCTTGACTAAATCAGGATTATTGGATAGAAACCTTTGGTTCTCATAAGCTAGATATCTTGTGTTTCCTCATTTTAAAGATTCTCACTAAGCTTCTGGCAGCTTCATACTGAATTTTGGACGACAACCAAGTTCGGAATCAATATTATCAATTTTTGGATGAGAACCAAGTTCAAAATTGGTATCTTTAAGATCTTTTATTGATCTTTGGATGACAACCAAGTTCAAAATCAATACTATCAATTTAGTTTGATCAAGTGTGAGACTGATCTCATCAAACATTTCATTCAATCATGAGAAAAATTCTTAATCTTTCTGAATTCAACATTCAAAACTTTCTTTGAATCAATGTGCTTCTCGCACATCAATTCAAAGAGGGGCAAATGTAACCACCTAGATTTGGTCATCTCTGACCATAGACCCTCTTTTTTCCTAAGTGTGATCATACCTCCAATTATGTCCAGACAACTCTTCAATTGGCTAGCATAATTCATTCAAATCAAATTTAATCTCCTAAGTGATTTAATCACTAAATTTAATTAATCACCTTAGCCAATCAAATCAATTCAAATCAATACCTGGCTAAGTTAATTAATTTAAAAGGAATTAAATGGAATCCTAATTATATCTCATCACTTGCAAAATCAATCCCCTAGCCTAATTGATTCAATTTGGCTATAGTCCTAATTAATTATTACAAAGCATTCAAAAGCTTAAATGATTAATTAAAATCCCTATTATTGAGTGAATATGTTATTACAATAATTCATTTCAATAATATTCCCTCTAACCTTACCAATCTCAAAATACCCAACCATGAGTTCAAACTCATCCCAACCCCTTCTCACATGCTAATTCTTCTTAATTAGCTAATTTACCCTAATTAGCTAATCCCCCTCCACTCATTTTCTATCCTCCCATCTCTATCTCCTTAATCACCTATCTCAAACCTTGATCCTAATCCTAAGCTACCCTTAAGCTTGTCACATTCCTAAATCTATGATTAAGAATTCAACCCTCCCCCTAAAGTCAAAGTTATCAAGCTTGACCTTAAACCCTCACCCATGCTTCTTAAAACCTCACCCATACCTCATTAATGCTTTAATAAATGAACCATTAATGGATCTTACACATTCTCTTCCACACTCCTCATTAATGATTCTTACACCCTCATTAATGGCACCCCTTCTAGAGTCTTCTCCCCTTCCTCCATTTCTTCTATAAATAGGATAGATTTTGAGCTCAAATGATCCTGAATTTTGAATTGTTGAAAGCATTCTTATGCTGCCCATATTTGGAGAATTGAAGGAGAAAACTATGTTGCTCATATTTTAGGGACTTTCATATTTCTTTTTATCTTATTTCTTATTTGTATTGTTATAATATTCATTCTTAGAGCTAGAATGCATGTTTCTTAAGCATACTTCTTATGATTTTGGTCATATTTAAGCTTTATAGTTTCATTTGAATCTTCCATTCTTAGGTTGTATATGTCACTGAAATATGCATAATCTGAGGGCTATTATGTCATTTTTCATACTCCTCCTAGATAGGAAGCAATAGCTCAATTTTGGTGATTGCTATTCTTTTTATTCCCTTGTTTTCACTAATGCAATGATCTATTGAAGTGTTGTGTCCTTCTTAACAGGTAAAAAAATCACACACACACACACACACACCTAGATTCCAGCTTTGGAGATAAAATGTCCTAGCACTACGCCTTCTTGCATCATCATAGGCATTTCTCACTGTTGAGAGATAGGTTGTGTTCTTGACATCTGATTAGTACTTTTTACAAGTTCCTCAGGGCTTCCTCAAAGGTGACACCAAATGTAGTGAAGTCTTCCATGTATATTTCCATACAATCATGTGATATGTCATCAAAAATGTTGATTACAGCTCTCTGGAAAGTAGCTGGTGCATTGCATAAGCTAAATGGTAATATAGAATAAGAATATGTGCCCCAAGGGCATGTGAATATGGTCTCCTCCTGATCTTCTGGAGCAATGCTGATCTGATTGTAACCACTGTATCTATCCAGAAAGGAGAAGTACTTCTTACCAGCCAAAGTGTCCAAGAATTGATCAATAAATGGTAAAGGAAAATGATCCTTCTTTGTGGCATTGTTCAATTCTCAGTAATCAGCACATATTCGCCATTTTACTCCCTTCTTAGGTACAATGACCAAAGGTGATACACACTTTCTATCAGCGATTGGATAGATGAAACTAGCATCCAACAACTTTTGCAATTTAGTTTTGACTATTTCTTGCAAGGCTAGGTTTATTCTTCTCTGAGGTTGACGGAGTTGTAGACTACCATCATTGATGTAGATCCTATTAGCTCTTTTTCTTGTATCCTTCAATTCTAAAAGAGAATACACAAACTAGACTTGGGGATCTTACTCCAACTCACATGAATCTGCTTCTTCATACAAATTGAGAGCAAGAAAAGGCTAATTGATGAGTATTTGATCCTCCTTCTGCTTTGAGTTCCACACACTTAGGCGGGTGCACCTAAAACATACTAAATCTGCATACATAAACACTTTCTCACTAAAACCTTTTATGCAGACATGGAAATCGGTGGATAGTTCCAGGCTTACAAGATAGGGGAGTTCAACTCAACCAATCTTATGCAGGATCCCACCTACATGATCTGCTAAGAACTAGGAAAATGGCCAATGTGACAAGGATGAAATCCTTCTTCTCTTTGAGCTCTAGACTCGGGCAGGCTAACCCATGGATTTCTTCTTTAAAGAAACTAACATGTACTTTTGCATTCACAGAATGCAAGATATCAACATTCAAGCTCTCATACAAAAATTTAAAAGTGATTTGAGTAATTGATTTGATAAAGAAACTGCAGGACAAGAAAGAGACTAGTGCCTTATTAATTGGGCAACAGAGTCATACATGTACACACTCAAGTGGTGCACTTCTCTAAACCATTGCTTCCAAGAGGATCCATGGATTGGAAACCTTGAGAAATCGGTTTAGAGCTCCCTAGGCATGGAGTGCAAGGCTATTTTGAGTATTGC
>MU228471.1:4978038-5042556 GCA_018584345.1 Thuja plicata | reverse complement strand
TATTGTAATATTAGCATGAATAAAGATGCAATACATTGTTATGTACTAAACTGTTGAAAAGCAACCATCGGTTATTGGGCACAATATGCATCGGTGAACACACACAGAAAAGTCAATAAGACTTACCGAAATGTATCGGTCATTACACAAGCTAAGTGTAACCTGACGGATATTGATAAACATTGAATCAACCAAAGTTGACATCGCAACCTCACTGACAATCATCGGTGAAGTCTCCAAAACCGCTAGCCACCCCGATGCTTTGCACAGACACCAGAGATGTTATGAATGTCTTTACCGACAAAAGCAGTCTTCATAAAATGATGAGTTGGTAAGCATTTATGACAACTTAGGGCACAAAAAGGTATAAAAGCTTGATGGGTAAGCTCATTTTTGCACCCGTGATTTTTGAGCAGAGCAGAGCGATTTAAGAGCAATTTGAGAAGCGACCCAGTAGAAGTCAATCACTAAGCATTCAAATTCAAAGGCAATCACAGACATTCAGTAAGTTAATCCACTCACCGATAGCACTATTTTGATTTATGAAAAGCCCTAAATTTCAAATACGATGGCATCAAATTCTAGGGTAGAGAAAATCAAGGTTGACAAGAAGAAACCTTTCAGACTTGTCAATAGAGAAGCGTGTGCTGAACCTAAGTATAAACTACACCCTGAAATAGCTTCCCAACCCGATGATTCCAAAGCATTTTCCTGAATCCCACCTAGGGTTTTGCTAGTAGAGGACATAAGGTCCTACATTCACTGCAAGATCTCAGAGATAGGAGATCTAGACCTTGACATCACCTATAGGGCACTTTGTGATGATGCTGGAAAGCTCAAAGAAGAGCATAAACACTTAGAAGTTAAGGGACTGACAAATTCACTACATTTTCCCAAGGTTTTCAAAATAGAGTGGATCAAAATTGTTCTAAGTAGAATCCACGACAACGCTCTATGGCTGAAAAAACCAAAGGCTATAACAAAGGATGTTATACATGCCGTGACTGGTTATCCAACAACCAACAAACCTTAGGCTCACAAACATCCATCTCTTGCAGAAGTGGAAAGGTTAACCGGTGCAAAATCAGACAAGAGGGCACTAAAAGTAAATACCATAACCGACATAGAGCTAAAATTTGGAGCATGTGTGGTTGGATACAAGATATTCTAGGCAAGCAAAATGAATAGCATTTCTAGCACTGCCATGAGCACAACATATAAGATCATCAAATAAGGGCAGAAGATGGATCTGACAGAGATCCTGTTACATCAATTTGAGGAGAACATGTGCACAATAAGGTCTTCAAGGAAAAACACATGTAAGTTTGGTTCCCTAATAATGTGTATATTCTTTTACTTTGAAGAGTAT
Source organism: Thuja plicata (assembly GCA_018584345.1). Classification (NCBI taxonomy): domain Eukaryota; kingdom Viridiplantae; phylum Streptophyta; class Pinopsida; order Cupressales; family Cupressaceae; genus Thuja; species Thuja plicata. Next base: position 5,041,187 of record MU228471.1, on the reverse strand, counting down.
TTTCCTTCCATAGGAAAAGTAGCATGGGACATAAGTAGACCGATTACCATGCAAATAAGTGAATTCATAGAATCACTTGGTACAAACTTTGACAATGTAATGCATGAGTACTTCAAGACCATTAAGGAAATGCTACAAGCTAGGAATAGAATTCTAGAGAGTCTGATAGAGGAATACAGAGAAGAGATATGTTTTATGGCTGATACAGATTTCACTTACATACAAGCTGTAGTTCCGAGGAAATCATGGCTTGAAAAGTTGGATTATGAAATTAAAACAGGATTAACAACAAAATGCATTCAAGCATTGTTAAATGAACCTGTTGACAACAAACAACTAAGATATGGTACCTATGAGGAAGCCAAACTAAAGATTAAATCAAATCTTGTTGTCAAGAAGGCTGTAAAGCAGTCTAAAAGAATGGTCAAGAATATGAAAAAGAACTTGAATATATCTTCTGATGGAAAAGAAGAAGAAGAAGAAGGTAAGGAGGAACAACAAAGTAAGGAGGAAGACACCAAGGAACAACTTCCCATCAGTAATACAGCAGAGACAAATGAATCAGAAGAAGAGAATTCTGATTCACCACCTCCTCCTCCACCTAAAAAGACTAGAACTAGAAGCCAAACAGCACAAGATGCTATTCCTTCTCCCATGGTAAAAGGGAAGGTGTACAAGAGGAAACCTGCACCTCAAAAGGATAAACAACCAGCTAGGGCACCTACAAAGAGGAGAAAATATGTTCAGACTGATGAATAATTAGAAGATTCGGCAATGGATGAACCTGACACTGTCAAACTAGCAAAGGAAAAAGCAAAGGTTACATCACCATCTGATGACATTGATAACATATGTAATTACATTTCTAAAGCTACATATGTTAGACATCAAAAAATCAAGAAATGGTTAGAATGGGATACAATAGAACAAAATAAGATTGAAAATGCACTTATTGCTAAGATGTGCAAACACTTTTATGTCCCACTGCACTTCACTTCACAAGATGTTCCACAAGAACTTTTGGATAAGATATCCTCTCGATTTACTTTTGCGCTCCATGAGGAGAAGAGGGTAAGAGAAAGAGTACTAGTCTCTCTTATGCCTCCTGAATCAACAAAAGAAGAAATCAATGAAGTCATGGAGAAGTATACAAAGAAATTCTCACCAAAACTGAGAGCTTAAAAATTTCTTCAAGAGAAACTTATAGAGCTAGAAGAAGACACTCATAAAATATGGAGTGAGATACTAAATCCTGATGAAGAGAGCAGTCTTGAAAAGGAACCTATCAAAAAAATAGGTAACTCAACAATTGAGTTGGAGAGTGAAGAGATACAGATCATAAGCCAAAAAAAAACTTATGTTATAGATGAAGATTGGTCAAAAGATGGCAAAAATGATCAAGTACCCGAAAGCCCAATCCACATTAACTTAGAGGATGAAGAAGTTACCAAAGAGGAACTTTCAATAAAGGGTAACTTAGATGTTCATATGAATGATGATTCATGGTTAGACAACATTGTCGACACCTTTATAGGAAAATACCTTGCAAAAGAGGTTCAAAAAGATGAAGACATCAATACTGCAGAGGGTAAGACCGATGTACAGGACATAGCTATTGACACTGCAACTGTCAATACACTGACAAATATGAATATATTAATAGATGCTATTGATATATAGTCAAGCCATGATAAATCATCTAAGAAAGATGATGATATACCCAAGGATATGGGTACAGATGGAAACCAAGGTGCATCCAACAATCCTAAGGATATCGATACTGAAATGAAGGATGCAACCAATGAGCAGGAGGATGTATCAAAAGAACAAAGCAAAGAGGCAGATAAAACAATTGATGATACAATGAGAAAGGTTGAAGAGAAAGATAAGAGTGGGGAAGTCAAGAAAAATGAGGAAAAAAAATAAAAGAAGATTCATCTGTTGATACACCCAAGGTACATGAGGAGACGTCTTCACCAAACCGGCCAGTAAACACTGAACATATACAAAAGGATGCCTCATCCTCTCGACACTCACCAACTAAATCAACCCAGTCTCAAGCCTTAAAAATGGTGGTACATCAATCTACCACCTAGCTAAAGAAGAAGAAGAAGAAAGTAGTAAAGAAGGATATATTGGTTGTGACACTTGATGAAGTCATTAAAGTTCCAAACTAGGACATTACCACATTGGACAGTGACAGACTTCAAGAGTTTGGAGTGCTCTCTCAGAGGAAAGCCATACAAAAGAAGATGATATAAGAACATAGGGAAAACATGGCACTTGACAAAGCTAAAGAGATACTCCAACAACTAGTTCCTGAAGTGAAACTTGAAGAAAATGCTTCAGTCAAGGAAAAAATTGTTGTTCTCAGCGATGCTATATCAAAGCAAGGTATAGAGGTAGATCAAGCAATGGAAGAGCAAGCAAAAAAGAAATATCAATTCAATTTAATTGATAAAATCAGCCAAGAAGTGGCATTGAAAAAGGTAAAGCTCTCAGAACTCAGTGATGAATTAGAGTCGATGATTTCTGAAGCAATCACCTTAGTTCAGAAAATGTGCTCACTGGAGAAATTTGGAAAAGAAAACAGTGTCAAACTAGCAGAAATTGATTCAAATGTCACAAAAAGTGCACAAATCCTAACCTCACATGCTGACAACATAAAGGCACATCATGAAACGGTCATAGAGGCAAATAGGCTAAGGAAATGAATATGGGATGCTGAAACACAATTCAGAGGTGAGATCACAGAACTTCAGGCACATATTCTACCAAATCTTACCATTCTGCAGCAACATATTTCTGATGCTAGAAATCTAATAGCAACCCCGGAGATGTTTGTAGTAGACAACATCTATGACATACATGTACATATTTCACTAGAGCACATGGCTCTAGAAATGTTGAAGGAGAAATGGGAAAAGATGATGGAGGAAATCATGTCCTCACATTCCCACCTTTTTGAAAAGTTGTAAGTACGTTTGCCTTTAGAATCAAAAAAGGAGGAAAGGAAAGGAAATGTATATAGTTATGTACAATACAATACTTACACTTACCGACATATACATAGGGGGAGTCATTCAAATGACTAAAGAAGAAGTATACACAGGTGTACATACTAATACACTCAGTATGTTGCACATATCATGTTTTTGATACTAATGTCAAAGGGGGAGATTGATGACATTATTTTTCCATTAGTATACTCAGTGAAAAACATTGACAAAGCATTACCAGCAGACATCAAGCATTACCGGTGAACCACAAGCAATACCGGTGAAATGCAGGCATACCCAATAGAACAAAGATTTTGAGAAAAATACTAAGTATAAAAGTGACAAGCATCACCAGCGACCACAAGCATCACTGGCGACCACAAGCATCACCGATGACCACAAGCATTACCGGCGACATAGTTTTTAGAACTAACTTGACAGGAACAGAAAAGGCATACCTGACAATAAGTTCAAGAAAGGAACACCGATGACCAAGAAAATCGACCATCAAAATCGACAGACAGATAAAGAACCCACAAATTATGGATCTGATTTTTACACGACGAATAAAGTAATGTAATTCTATTTATAGAGTTTTAGTTTGTTTTAAATCATAATTTGATGGTCATGCAATCTTTATGTAAATGCTTTAAAGCATCCTAACGCATCTAAAGCATATCTAACTAAAGATCAAGGTCAAGTTGTATACCTTGGATCTAGAGTTAACTTGCGATGCATGAATCAAGAATTGAACCTAAATTAGTATAAATAGATGTTCATACTCAATTGTGAGTACATGAATTATTTATTATTTGATAGCCATGAATAGCATCAAAAGTGTAGAAGGCAGAATTCATGCAAAGATCAAAAAAAAAGTACATCAGTTATCAAGAACACACAGAGGCTACCGACAAGCAGAAAAAGGTATTATTCAATCATGGAAGGATGATTACTTATATGTATGAAGCTTTATAGGATCTGTTATCAGCTATTGAAGATTGCATATATCATCAGATCAAAGACTTATGTAGTTGCATTCTAACAAGTGCATCACATCTAAAATCCTTTTGTAGAAGGTGGACTTAACCATTCTTTCCAGATCTATTTATAGAGTGCACACTTAACAGTGTTGTTAAAGCTTCAAATGAAGCAGATCTTAACAAGTCTCCACTGTAATACTCCTAACAGGGTAGGTCATCAAAAGTGACCAATTGTAAGCCTTAACTAGCCCCTTCTTATCTGCAAATAGTGAATTTTTGTGGGTAACAATCCCCACCACAGTTTTTACTTCCTTAATAAGAGTTTTCTGCAACATCATATCTTGTGTCATGCGTTATCTATTTTCATGAATGTTTCTGTTATGGTTACATACTAAAAGGAATGTATGATATGATTACATATGCATAAACAAAAGATGAACAGTTAGATAAGATAAATTACAAACTGATGACTAAGGGTTAATGGGCTAACCAAGAAAAGTTTTAGAGGTACTGATTTACCCCTCCCCTCTCAGTACATCATCTCAATATAGTTCCAACACCTAATAGTGTGTTTGTAACCTTTAACAGGGTTGGCTCTTCACCGAGCTCACTTCAGAAGAGTGAAAATTTGGGTTACCGGTCTGAGTGGTTTTTTTCTTAATAGGGTTTCCACATTAAAAGTCCATGTGTTAATGTGTTTATGAGTCATTACTTTATTGTTTTGCATTTCACATAAGTAAATCTGGATTGATCGATATACACTAGTTATTTACTATATTTCAATAAATAAAAACACTACTAATCGGTAAAATTAAGAATAAGGTTTGTAAAAGCAATCTGAACAGTAGTTATTTGTTATTAATATTTCAAGGCAATCATCTTGTAGGACTGAATATAACTAGATACTTATAAATGTGGTAATAAGTTTTTGGGTTGATTTAAGGATTAATTTTTGAGGCCACTGATTCACCCCCCCCNGATTCCCCCCCCCCCCCCCCCTTTCAGTTATTCTAACAATTGGTATCAGAGCTTGTGTGCTTAGAAGGAAGGTTTCAGGACCTAAGCTAAAGATCACAATATGAACAAATGAGATGTGCCCAAGTTGAATAAAGACAACTTTGCATCATGGAAAAGTAGGACAAGAATCCACTTATCAGGTATTGGAAATGATGTTACTTAATACTTAGATATTGAATATGTGTTGCCCATAGGAGCACTCATAGTTGAACAAATGAGAGAGAAGAATGAGCACAGCTGCATGATAATAGAGCTTTCTTCCTCACTCTCTGATGCTAAATTTGAAGATGTCAAAACATGCACAATTGCAAAAGCAGATGTGGGATAAATTGAAGCTTGTACATGGTGGTGATATAAATGTTCTAAGAGCTAAGGCAGAAAGCCTTGGAGGAAATTTTGATGATCTCAAAATGAAAGAAGGTGAAAACATCACACAATAAATCACAAGAATCAAAGTGCTAGTCAATGCTATCCAAGGAGTTGGAGGTGTACTAGATGAAGAGACATTGGCAAGTAAAATTCTAAGAACCTTACTGCCTACTTATGCTATTAGAGTATCTTCCATACAAGAAATGAGAGCAATAGAAAATAAAAATGTTACTCTAGATAGTTTGATTGGAAGACTGATTTCATTTGAGATGAATAACTTTCATGCTACTATCTTACCAAACATAGAGTCTACATTCAAATCTTCTTTGAGAATAAGTAAATCAAGTCATTAACACACCACGAGAAAAGATGGTGAGAGTGAAAGTTAAGAAGAAGATCTTGATGAAATTGAAGCACTTATGGCTAGAAGAATGCAAAGAGGCAGCGGTAAATACAAAGGTAAATTACCACTTGTATGTTTTAATGGTAAAGATATTGGAAACTTTGCTGCAAGATGTCCTAACAGGAGAAAAGATGATAGAAGAAATGAAAGATCATTTGAAAATAAGTTTGACAGAGGTGATAAACGAGATTACAGAAGCAACCAACAATTACAAAGAAGAGATACCTGATACTACAAGGACAAAGGAAAGAAGGCCAGTTATCTAGCTACATGAAAAGATGAAGATACTGACATTGAATCTGATGAAGACATCGAGATGGTGTTTGTGGCAGTAAAAGATGATTCAGATGAAGATGAAGAAAGGTATGTAGAAACTACACTCATATCTAAAGTTAGTAAAAATGATGCCTGGATCATAGATAGTGGCTGCACTCACCATATGGCCAGTGACAAACAAAAGTTTGAGACTTTTGAATACTATAATGGTGGTTCAATAAGAATGGGTAATGATAAACCTTGTCTAGTTGAAGGTAAAGGAACTATAATGTTGAATAACCTAAAAAAATGTGAAAATGGTTATTGGGTGAAAGGATTGAATTATAATATATTGAGTGTTCATCAACTGAATAATTTAGGTCACAGAGTAGCATTTGAGAATAAGAAGGCAAAGATCTTCAATGAAACAGGAAGATTGGTCGGAACTGGTGAACAGACCAAAAGTAACTTATTCTATCTGAATGATACTGACACCACTTGCTTAATGGCTAGAAACAAAGACATATGGTTGTGGCATAAAAGATTGTTTTATGTAAACTTTGACAACATGATAAAGATAATCCAAAAGAGAAATGTAAGAGGCTTACCGATGATGACTAAGCCTAACAATATCATGTGCAAAAATTGTCAAAAAGGTAAGATGACAAAGTCTAGTTTCAAAAGAAAAACCCATACATCTGATGTTATTCTAGAATTAGTCCATACTAATCTATCTAGACCCATGAGGACAAAGAGTTACTATGGTGATTTTCAATCTATTTGTTGATGATTACTCTAGAATGATGACAGTTATGTTTCTAAAAGATAAATCAGAAGAATTCAAGATGTTTAAATGGTACAAAGAAATGGTAGAAAAACAAAGTGGTAAGGAATTGAAATGCTTAAGATTAGATAGAGGAGGGGAATTTATTTAAGATGAATTCACTAACTTTTTCAATGAGCATGGAATCAAAAGACATGTCTCTGCACTGAGAACACCACAACAAAATGGAATTGCTGAAAAAAGGAACAGATCCATTGTTGATTGTGCAAGGAAACTGATGATAGAGAAATGCATCACCCAAATCTTATGGAGGGAAGCTGTCAGTACTGTTGTTTACACATTGAACAAAGTACAATTGAAGAAAGACACCAAGAAGACACCCTATGAGCTATGGTATGGTTACACACACAATGTAAGTTACTTCAAGATCTTTGGTAGTCAATGTTATATCTTAAAAGATGATAGAAATGGAAATCTTGAATCCAAAAGTGATGAAAATATCTTTCTAGGGTATTCCACCAAGAGCAAGGCTTATAAATGTCTCAATAAAGCCTCTAGCAAAATTGTTGAAAGTGAAAATGTAAAGATAGATGAATTTGAAGAGAAGAATGAAAAATAAAGCATAAAGGAACCAGAGGACTACAACAGGTTTTTTTACAATGAATAACTTGAAACTCTACTCGAATAGTAATGCATAGCTCCTGAGCAACAGAATATTATAATCAAGCATCAGGCTGCAAATACCAAAAATCAAGATATTGCTCAAGATGATGTAGCAAGCGATGGAGATTAGAATGAAGGACAAAATTATGATCAAGATGATAGACAAAGAATTGAACCTATACTTGCCAGGTATGTTAGAAGGAACAATCCATAAAACCAGATCATTGGAGACAAGAAGGCTAGTATGAGAACAATAAGTAAGTCTCTAAACACAAGATGTCTAATTTGTGATTTTGGGCCAAAATATGTCAATGTTGCACTTGATAATGAAGAATGGATTAGTGCTATGAATGAAGAAATTGAGAAGATTGAGAAAAAAAAGACATGGAAAATTGTACCAAGACCAAATGACAAGAATGTCATCGGTACCAAATGGATATTCAGAAATAAGCTGAATGAGAATGGAGAAGTCACCAGAAACAAAGCAAGAATAGCATGCAAGGGGTATTCACAAGAAGAGGGGATTGAATATGGATAAACCATTGCACCCATTTCTAGGCTAGAAGGAGTGAGAATATTACTTTCTTATGCTACATTTAAAGGATTCAAGGTATACCAGATGGATGTCAAGTCTGCATTCCTAAATGGAATACTTGAGGAAGAGGTATACATTGAGCAACTAGAAGGGTTTGTTGATCCAGACAAGAGGAACATGGTATGTAGACTACACAAATCCTTGTATGGATTGAAACAAGCACCAAGAGCCTGGTATGAAATACTTCATTCCTATCTCATAAGTATTGGATTTGTAAGAACCAGTGAAAACACTAATCTTTATTTGAAGGAAGATACTGGTGCTAACATTTTGATTGCTGAAATATTTGTTGATGACATCACATTTGGAGGCAATGATATGCTATGCAAATCATTTGAAAATGAAATGAGCAAAGATTTTGAGATGTCTATGTTTGGAGAGATCAAGTTCTTTCTTGGTCTACAGATGATGCAACAAGATGAAGGTATTTTCATTACACAATCCAAATACATCAAGGAAGTGTTGAAAATATTCAAGATGGAAGATTCCAAGCTAGTTGGAACACTGATGGAAACTGGATGTAGCTAACAAAGGAGGAAAAGTCACCTAAAGTAAATAAGACTTTGTACAGATCAATGATTGGAAAAGTCATGTATGTTGTACATACTAGACCAGATATTGCACATGCAGTAGGAATAGTTGCAATATTTTCTGCTAATCCTAGGGAATCACATATGACTATTGTGAAAATAATCCTAAGATATCTGAAGAATATCAAGGAATATGGCTTATGGTATAGAAGAGAAGGCAAATTTGAACTTAAGGTCTTTACCAACATTAATTGGGCTAGAAACATTGATGACTGAAAGAACACAACTGGAGTAGCATTCTTTATGGGTGATAGACTTGTCACATGGATCATCAAGAAGTAAGGATGCATCTCTCAGTCTACTATAGAAGCAGAGTATGTTGCTGCTACTGCAAACTGATCCAATATTGCATGGATCAAACAATTACTGGAAGGTATGCATATAAAAATTCTTGAACTAGTAATTATCTATTGTGATAATACCAGTGCAATTAACATTTCCAAGAATCCAGTCATTCATGCTAAGACAAAGCATATTTCTATCAAGTATCATTATTTGAGAGAAAATTTTCAAGAAAAGGAGGTGATACTTGAGTATGTGCAATCAAAGGAACAATTAGCTGATATCTTCACCAAGCCACTGCCCAAGGATACATTTGAGTACTTCAGAAAGAGTCTAGGGGTCAGAACCTTGTCTACTGGTTAGTAAGATGAATAGAAGGTTGCATTAGCCTATGTATTATCATAATATCATTCATGTTGATGCAAGCAAAGAGATGGACTTCAAAGATACATTAGTACATAACAAGGTATTTATCTACTCCAAGCACTAGAGTTGTTATATTGCTGATGGATTGGGAAATTCAAGGAATATATTAATGGATAGAAAGTATTTTTTGGCATTACTATCAAATATTTGTTTGGAATTGTTTTTAAAGGGAGAGATTATATCCATTATCACATTATCCAAAGGGAGAGATGTAACCAGAAAGTCAGAGTACATACAATGGGAGAGATTGCTGACAAGAGAGAAAAGAGACATCAAAAGAAAAGAAAAATCAAAGGGAGAGAGTTTGACACAAGAAGACAACACATCACATCAAAAGAAGAAATATTCTACATCTATCTAGTGAAGGGATTGAAGACAGAAAGATAGATGCAAGAATCAAATCTAAGCTATGTGAGCTTACTGAGGACTAGATATTTGTATTGGTTATAGTACATAAGATTGGTAGTTTGATGAACTTAAACTGTGAATATTATATTAGTGATAATATAGTGTGATAATGTAGTGTGTTTCCATCAATACCAAAGGGAGAGATTGATGAACTATAACTGATTGAATGTTTGAAGATGTTAAGTTGATGATCATCAAGACACAAAAAGTTAATGCAAGACATTAAATCAATTAATGTATTGTATTGTCATTGATTTCAACTTTATATAATCTGTATGGTCATGTACATACTGCTAAAGACTTCAAAGAACCAATGAATCAAAGGCTATTCTATCAGTAATGCATAAAAGTTAAGTAATCACAAAGTGACTATATACACCGACAGAGTGCACACCAACAGACATAGTAAACCAACAAGAGAAAAGTCACAGTATTACCTAACGAGAAAAAGCACAAAATTACCAATGAGGAAAGTCACAATGTTACCTGACGAGCAAAAGCACAGTGTAACCCGACAGACAGAATTATAGTGTTTCCCGATGGACGGAGATCCTGAAGACAACTAAAGTCTCACCGATGAAACAGTCAGTTGTCACTGATGACTAACTGAAGTATTGAATGACATAACAAAGAGTTCAGAAATGACAAAAGGCTTAGCTGTCAAGAGCTAAATATAGACTTAATTGGTACTTATCATTGTTTTAATTGACAAGAAAAAGCCAGAGATAAGTAAAGGATTTAAAGCTATTTTTCCCAGTTGGCAAGCAGATCTCTATGAGATAAAATAGGAATTTTTCTTTAAATCTAATTAGAAAGAATTATGGATCACACCAAGATCAAGAAAGCCAAGAAATGGTGAAATCATGTCTATATAAGAGACAAGATAATTAAATATGAATTAGGGGAGTGACAAGAGAATAGATGCTGAAGAGATTCTGAAGGAGAAGAAAGTCTTCATTCAAACCTGATCAATCAAGTTGAGGAAGGAGCTAAATTCTGCAAACACCGATGAATAGTGATACAACATCATAAAGCAGAACACTATGGAGAAAAGGTATTGAATTGATAACATTGATCATAAAGGTAATGTACTTACAATAGATTTGAAAATCTACAATTCTAGTTGTATATGTGAACAAATCAATTTACTGTTTCGATTTAACCACTGAAGAATCAAGTCTCTTAACCAAGCATGAATTAAAAGTCTTTTCTAATTGAGATACATCCCAAGGAGTATCAAAAATTTTGATCATACAAAGTAGCATTGGATATGCCCGATACCTATTGATAGGCCAAGTGAGTGTTTGATCAAGGATGGTAGCATTAGATGCCAAATACTAAGTGACAAAATATTCATTTAAATCATCTAACAAGGTCACACCTAACAGTGTGTTTGTAACCTTTAACAGGGTTGGCTCTTCACCGAGCTCACTTCAGAAGAGTGAAAATTTGGGTTACCGGTCCCAGTGGTTTTTCCCTTAACAGAGTTTCCACGTTAAAAATCCATGTGTTAATGTGTTAATGTGTTTATGAGTCATTACTTTATTTTTTTGCATTTCACATAAGTAAATCTGGTTTGATCGGTATACACTAGTTATTTACTGTATTTTGATAAATAGAAAGACTGCTACTCGGTAAAATTAAGAATAAGGTTTGAAAGAGAAATCCGAGCAGTAGTTATTTGTTATTAATATTTCAAGGCAATCATCTTGTATGACTGAAGATAACTAGAGGCTTATAAATGTGGTAATGAGTTTTTGGGTTGATTTAAGGATTAATTTTTGAGGTCACTGATTCACCCCCCCTCTTAGTTATTCTAACACTCTTAGCTTCAGAGATTCATTGTAGATATGTCATCAGTTACCAATTCTTCAAATTTGCAATGAATGAACAAACAAATATCTTCAGTCAGTAGTACACCATAGGATATCAAAGATAGGTCACCCATTGGATCATTTGTTTTTGCCTTCATTGGGTGTAACTTGAATACGGGTCTTGGTTCATTAGTGATGTCTACCAAAACTGGGGTGTTCATGATATTAATAATTAATCATCAATAATAATGATTTCTCAATTCAAGCTATAATCTCGACTCTACTGATTAGAGCCTTATGCCCGAAATCTTAGTCCACAAACACAAATATCTCTCTCTATGGAATGTAACCAAAATTTCTTTAGTAATCTTTGTTAGAATTCAAAGTAATAAAATAGTTTACTTTATCATATATATAACATTAGAGAATGTAGTCATTTGACATAATGATCAAATAATGATTTCTACCGACCACAACAGTTAAAACATAACACTTGATAAATGCACACAAATACTTTTATCTTCACTAACCATCATTAATTAAAAAATAGGAATCTCAAAATGCATGTGAATCTTACCGCTCATGAAGTTAGGGGATCGGTAAATGATTTGACTTTCAGTGCTGCCCCTACAAAAATATTGTGCTTAGTTTACCGATGGATTCTCTAAATTTCTTGGACTTGTGGAGTTCTTAGTTAATTCTGATGAATTCAATTCTCCTTTCCTTACCCATGTTTTCTTCATGTCATTCCTTATTTCACCAACATTGAAAGTTTCTCTTCCTTTGGCATTTTCATCATTGTTCACTAGTTGACCTCTACTGAACTTTCTGGCTCTGCATGACCTAACAAGATGACCAAAATTGTTACAAACATAATAGACCATACCTATTGGATTCCAAGGACCTAAATTTTCTTTGTATGGCCTCAATCTAGAGTTCATAGCCGTATGCCCATAGTTGTGACATTTAGAACAAGTAACATCTGACTGATTACCTTTATTGATAGGTCTTTGACTGTTGTAGTCATATGACCACTAGTTGTCTTTCCTCATCCTGCACTCATTAGCTTTATGTCCAAAATTATTGTAGTAGTAACAAAATCCATGAAATGTGATAGATCTATAATTTTAGTTGCTAGTTCTAGCATAAGATTTTTCGGATCTAGCAGTAGAATATTTATGTTTGACATTTGGACCAATTTGTTTAAACCAACATATATTAGTAGTATGTCCTACCTTATGACAATTAAATCATACCGGTTTGTACTGTCTCTTTCCATTATTGATGTTCACCTTGGGTGTTGATTTTATTTCATAATTGATTTCCTTGGTGCAAGAGGAATCACCAACTTCAAAGTTTGTAAAACCTAAACCTTGTTTTTCTCCATTCATCCTCTATTTTCCAAGTTGTTCACCCAGCTTCATAGAACTCTTCTTGAATTTTTTCATTAGATCATTTGCAGATTTCAACTCTTCTTTTATCTTATCATTCTCTTTCCTTATCCCTTCATTCTCTCTTTCAATATTATTTTTTTCTTCATCTGTACCATGTAGGTGTTCTTTCAATGTAGAAACCTCCTGCTCTGATCTGAATAGTTGCTCCAATTTTTCTATTAGGGTTTCATCTTTAACTTTTAGGGCATATTCAACAATTTTCTTGGCACTCTCAACAATCCTTCTTCTTTCAAGTTCTTCAACCATCCTAATAGACTAACTTTCAAGTTCTCTTTTCATATTTTTCCTCTTCACTCTTAAGTTCATTGTTTCTATCCATCAGACCTGCAAGTGCTTCCTTAGATTCTTCAGATAATCTGCCTTCATACAGATGTTCAATGTAGTCTTGACTTTCATTTAACTACTCAACAAGTTCTCTTCTCTTAGCTAGGGAATGCCTCAGCTTATCCTTCAATTCATTGATAACTTGGCTTGCATCCTCAAGTTGCTTATCATACTTGTATCTATCCATATTTACTTATAGGGATATTTTCCTCAAGTTGTTAGACCTATCACCAAAAGGACCTAAGCTATGATACCAGTTGTTGGATAACTTGTGACTAAGAGGGGGGGGGGTGAATCAATAACAATAGGTATTGAATCAATTCATCCACTGATCTGATTAATTTCACTAGCAACTTCCTAACCTTAAAGTATGTGAGAGGAATAAGAAAAATAATAGTAAATAGTATCAAGCATCCACAACTGTAACACACATAACTCAAATATTTTTTCATGCGAAAACTATTGTCAAAGGGGAAAAAAATACGGTATGGATGACACCCACAAGCCTAATAACTGTAGTAAATGAGTTTTCCATTTTAGGAGCTACACATACCCTTTTTGAGGGTTCACCCTATCAAAAGTGATTAGTACACTATTAGGAGTACAAAAAGATCAGCTATGATCTACCTCGCTACAGGATTTGAAACCTCAATAAATAAGTCACCGTGTTAAAGGATTTACAAATAAGAACATGTTAGAGTCCACCTTTTTAGAGGATTTGACCTATTGTAACTATTAGGTAACAAGATTATTGATCTGTAGAATGGTACTGATTTCCTATCAGATCCTTTTCAGCTCTTTGTACTCTGTACTCTATACTTCATATATTCTTTATGCTCTTTGATCACACCTTCAATATAAAATCATAAAACCTTTATCACCAATAAAATTTTCAGCCACTACATCCCTTGTAACAACAACAACAACTTGTAACTCTCTCTTCTGATTCCTTAAATAAACAATTTCCACTGCCTTAAGATTGAGTTTCAAATTGATTTCCCGTGACAACACCATGTGTCAAATTGATAATCTTGATGCGAAAAATGATTTACCATGACCGTGTTAGGTCAAGATAAGATCTATAATTTTATATCTCCAAGATAATAAAATATGCTTTTACATCTCCAATGCAATTCCTTAAATCTATCTTAAATACTTGCATCGACCATGTAAATATACATACATTGTATGTATAACCTTTATTCCACATCATCATACCATTAAAAATAATTGCATATACTTTACCACTCATGGAGCTGTAATCACCTGACCGGTCACTACAACATTTGGGGTCAAATTTTGACACCAATTTGTGACGACACTACCATTTGTGTGTATTTTTGTGTTTTTTTCCAAGTACCCCCGATGTTATCGCAATAGCAATGGTATTGTCATAATTTTGACACCCGCGTGATTATAAACAAAAAAGAAAAGAAAAAGAAAGGCTCATTTCAAATTTTCGTGATCAAGCTGCGTGCGCGATGAGGGCCCTAACTGTGGTAGATCGAGTTGTGTGCGTGAAGATGGCTCTTCTTTTGTGAATCTCGAGCTTGATTTGGAAGCTTGGCATATGGCATCCATGACTTGAGGTATGAATTCAAGCTTTGTCTTGTCATTAAATCAATCTCATTTTGATGACATTTGTTGATTTAATGACACAATATGAATGCTAATACTGGCATTGTTTACATCTTTGCAATTGGAATTCTTGATGACCCGCGAGCTTTGAGAGCTAGGGCATTGTCTCTATTACCTTCAAGGCATTATGTTAAGTGTTTAATCTCTCTTTATTTGTTTTATTATTGATATTCACTATGTTGTACTCCCTATTTATGATTATTTCATGAGGAAATATCTTGATGGCTCGCAGGCTACAAGCTAAGGCATGATGCATTGTTTATGAGCTCATTGTTTAACACATAAATTTTTTACATCTTTGCATTTGGAATTCTTGATGACCCGCGAGCTTTGAGAGATAGGGCATCTTTTCTATTACCTTCAAGGAATTGTGTGAAGTTTTTGATCTCTCTTTATTTGTTTATTTGTTGATATTCACCATGTGGTACTCCCCGTTTATGATCATTTCATGAGGAAATGTCTTGATGGATCATGGGCTGCAAGCTAGGGCATCATGCACTATTTATGATCTCACTGTTTAATACTGGAATTGTTTACATCTTTGCATTTGGAATGCTTGATGACTTGTGAGCTTTGAGAACTAGGGCATCATTTCTATTTCCTTCAAGGCATTGTGTGAAGTGTTTGATCTCTCTTTATTTGTTTTGTTGTTGATATTCACTATGTGATACTCCTCGTTTATGATCATTTCATGAGGAAATGTCTTGATGGCTCTTGGGCTGCAAGCTAGTTTTGGAAATGAGATAAGTAACTGAGAGGGGAGGGGTGAATCAGTTACTCCAAAACAAATCCTTTGTCCCTTAGATGTGTTAAACAATATAACAGTGTTACTCGGTTAATTAAGATATTCTTCTGTAACTCAGGTGTTAAAGAAATCTTTATGATATCCAATGCAATTATACTTTAGTGATTAAGTGAAGAAACATAAAGCATGAAAAAAAGAACATATACACAGGTGACACCAAGATTTAACATGGAAACCCAATATGGGAAAAACCACCAATGTAACTAGTTACTATTTTTCATTCTTCTGAAGTGAGCCCTAGTAGGAGACAACCCTGTTAAAGGTTACAAAACACACTGTTAGGTGTGACCTTGTTAGAGGATTTAAATCACCTTGTGAGGAGTGGCCTTGTTAGAGGTCTTCAACACTTCAACATAGAAATGCTACCTTGTGAGAGGATTTACAAAAAGACTATTAAGTCTACTCTGTTAAGAGATTTGAGATCATTGCTACACTTGTTAGAAAGTAACAATGAATTGACCTATATATGTAAGCAACTATCTTTGCTGACTCAGATCTCTATTATGATTATAACTGGATCTTTTCTGATCAAATATTCTATTGTAGCTCTGATTGTTCTGTACTTAATTGGGATCCCATCTGATTTCACCTTCACTCTTCATATCACAGAATTCCACACTTCTACTTCTCTTCCACTTTTTCACACTTGCACACATTCAATCCAAACTTCACCTTTCATATATATGATAAGCCCTATCAAGTTGGCTTGAAAATACTTCTAAATAAGTAATAAATCACAATTCAGTCGACCTCATGTAACCAATTAATTATAGAATGTAGATCAATGTTAGTCGGCTGACACTGAATAATCAACTCGGTTAACACTGAGTTCCTTTGATGCCCGACCATGAATGAAATGCCCGAGTGACTTGGTCAACACTAAAAAAATCTTTCTATTCACCAACTGTGCTTGGTCTGAATGTAGACATTTGTGTAACATCACTACATAAGTGTAAATACATGTGTAACATCAATGACAGTACACAATTGAATAATTGTCTTCAATAATCTCCCTATTTGGCATTGATGGAAAAACAACATGTCATAATACAAATAATTGTAGAGAAATAGAAAATTTTCTTTAATGTCTTTAGCTTCATTCTAATTCTCATCCAAAAACTCCCTCTTTCATCAAACTATGTCTCTTGATAAGATTTCTTCCTATGTCATCAAACTTTTCTTCTTTCTGTTATGAACTCTCCCTTAAGTAATTTCTTGTGTATTATAGAAAACTCCCCCTCTTTGACAATAGATTCTATAGACTCCATCTCCATAAATAATAAGTATCCATACCAATAGTCAATGCTATTTCTCTTTGAATTTGTAATGTACTTGAGTGTACTAATTCATCTGCAATGGGCTTTGATGTACCCACATCAACTGATAGATCTTCACTGTGGCTCGGGTTGATACATCACTAAACAATATTTTAGTGAGCTTAAGTTAGGGGAAGCACCCCTAGCTTTCCTCTAAGATACAAAAATGTATCCTTAGGTAAAGGTTTGGTGAATATGTTTGCAACCTGTTCTTGAGTACTCACATATTCCAACCTTACATCTTTATTCTATACTAATTCCCTCAAGAAATGATAATTTATTGCTATATGCTTGGTTTTGGTGTACATCACTGGATTCTTTGAGATGTTAATGGAACTGGTACTGTAACAGTAGATAATAATTGGTTCTTTTACTTATTCCTTCATTTCTGACAACAACTTCTTGAACCATATGATGTTTGAATAGTTCACTGCTGCAACAACATAAGATGCCTCTACTATAGACTGAGAGATACAATTTTTTTTCTTCCTAGTCCAAGATACTAACCTCTTTCCAAGAAAGAAAGCACCACCACTAGTTCTCTTCATGTCATCAACACTTCCAGCCCAATCAACATGAATGAATGTCTTCAAATCAAAGTTCCCACCATTCTTATACCATAAACCATAGTCTTTAGTACCCTTCAATTATCTCAGAATTCTTTTGATTGCCATTAGGTGATTGTCTCTAGGATTAGCTGAAAATATTGAAACAATACCAACTACTAATGCAATATCAGGTCTGGTGTGAACAACATATTGCAATTTTCCAATCATGGATCTATAGTTAGTTTGATCTACCTCCTTTGAATCATCATCCTTAGATAATTTTTGTCCAATACACATGGGTGTTCCAACAGGTTTGGAATCTTCCATTCCAAATTTCTTGAATATCTCCTTGATATATTTTGATTGAGTAATGTAGATACCATCCTTCATTTGATGAAATTGTGATCCAACAAATAATTTTATCTCACCAAACATAGACATCTCAAATTCTTTACTCATAGCTACAAAGAATGCTTTACATAAGTCATCATATCCAGTGAATAATATGTCATCAAAAAATATCTCTGCTAACAATATTTTGTTCTATGGTCCTTCTTTGATGTACAACCTACTGTTATCATTGGTTCTCTGAAATCCAATATTTACTAGGTAACCATGCATTCTTTTATACCAAGTTCTGGGCGCTTGCTTCATTCCATACAATGCTTTGTGCAACTTGCAAACCATATTCCTTCTGCTAGGATCAACGAATCCTTCAGGTTGTTCAATGTAGACTTCTTCTTCTAGGAGTCCATTCAGAAATTCAAACTTCACATCCATTTGATAAACTTTGCATCCTTTATGTGCAGCATATGCCAGAAGAGTTCTAACTCCTTCAAGTCTTGCAATAGGAGGAAAAGTTTCTCCATAATCAATACCCTCTTCTTGAGCATATCGTTTACAAACTAGTCTAGCCTTGTTTCTAGAAACTTCACCATTTTCATTCATCTTATTTCTAAAAACCCACTTGGTTCCAATCACATTCTTGTCCTTTGGCCTGTGCACAAGAGTCCAAGTTTTTTTCTTCTCAATTTATTCATTCATTGCCTCTGTCCAACTTTAAACATTCAATGCATCTGTAACAGTTATAGGTTCAAATTCACTTAGTAAAAATGTACCTTTAATTTTTTTCCTTGTCATTACACCTTCTTTCTGATCTCTAATTATTTTCTCAAGTTCATGATGCCTTCTAACATATCTAGAAAGCAATAGATCCTTCAGTCTTGATTCTGGACTTGATCCACTATGTCTATCATTCTCAAACATTATTTCCTATTCTTCTATCTGATGCTCAGGTTCCACTGTCTATGACTCAAGTCCCTCTGTTTGTGACTCGGGTTCCTCTGTCTAAGAATCAGTTCCCTCTATCTGTGACTTGGTCTCTTCTACCAATAGCTTGGGTTGCACAATTTGCAACTCAGGTTGTATAGTTTGTGTTAGTATATTCAGTCGTTGATAGTTCTTCTGTCCAATCACCATTTCTCGAGTCATAGGCATAGTATCAGGTTCATGATATACAAAGTTCATGTAGTCTTCAGAATCTTTACTGCTCTGCTCTTCACATCTTTCTGTAAACTCATCAATCTTTACATGTACACTTTGTATGAATTTATGAGTAGTAAGATTCAGGCATTTGTATGCTTTGCTTTTACATGAGTGACCTAGGAATATTCCTTCATCACTTTTTGCATCTAGTTTTCCATTTCTTGCTTCCTTCAAGATGTAACATTTACTTCCAAATACTTTGAAATAATGAACATTATTTTTATAGCCATACCATAATTCAAAAGGTGTCTGGTTACTACCTTTTTTCAGTTGAACTTGGTTCAAGGTGAACACTGTAGTGTTGATGGCCTCCTTCTAGTATTTGGCAGCAACATTCTTTTCAATCATTAGGGTTCTGGCACAATCCATAATGGATATGTTTCTTCTTTCTGCTATTCCATTCTGCTATGGTGTACCAAGGGCAGATACCTATCTTTTGATTCCTCTTTCATTACAGAATTCATTGAACTCATTAGAATTGAATTCTCCTCCTCTGTCAGATCTTAGACATTTTAGTTTCTTTCCTATTTCCTTTTTAACTCTTGCAAGATACCATTTGAATTTATGAAAAGATTCTGATATTTCTCTGAGAAATATGATCTAAGGTTGAACATAAGATTGGAATAATCTTGACTCTATTGCCCGTGATAGAATAAGGCACTGGTATAATCATTATTTGGATTATAGTTATTCATTTCATTGTTATAGTTTTGTTATATCTTATCTATCTATTTATTTTAGTTTACATACATATTTACTAAACATTCTTTCAATTACTCAAAGTATTTCAGTTTACAGTTTATGATATATTGCTTACAATTTGATTTATTCAAGGCTACTTGCCATACTTTGAGAGACAAAAATTTGAATACCATACACAAGTTATCTGCTATAAAAATCCTGTTTAGGTGAAGGTTCACCCGCCTTGGTCCTACAGAGCCAGAAGTGCAGGGGAAGAGGATCATAATCGATCATTCTCGTTAGTTGGATAAAAACAATTGGTTTTCTAAACATTGGATTGGCAAGTCCATAGGAAATCCAATTCAGCATTTTTGGGCACCAACAAGTGTTTGAAGTCATAATGTGAATGCTTGTCTTTTATGCATTACTAAAAGCATAATCTTTTTCTCTTTGATTCTCTAAAGTCTTTGACAATGTGATTATAACTGATTAGATTATATCAAGTTGACATCAATGACAATATAATCCATTAACTAATTTAATATCTTGCATTATCCTTCTACATTTCGGTGATCAACTTAACATATTCAAACATTTAATCAGTTACATGTCATTAAAATGTGGTAGGCATTGTCACTTATCTGGCAGCCACAAAGTTCCATGATCTGAGCTTAACCCTAGGAAATAATTGGACAAACCTTTTCTGTTATCTACTTGTTCCTACTAATAGAATCATAGCGGTATTTTAATGGCATGTATCTGGGTGCATTGGATTTCTATCTTGGTTTTCTTTTTCTTTTCAAAATCAAGAGATCATAGCGGTATCTAGATGGTATGTATCTGGGTGCATTGGATTTCTATCTTGGTTTCATTTTTTCAGATTGTTCAGAGAGCATAGAGGTATCCAAATGGTCAATATCTAGGTGCTTTTGGTTCTCTTTCTTTTCAAAATCAGAGAGCATAACGGTATCCAAATAGTCAATATCTGGGTGCATTTAGATCTCCTTGTTTTCAAAATCAAAGCACATAGCGGTATCTAGATGGTCAATATCTGGGTGCATTTGGTTCTCTTTCTATTCAAACTCTCTACCTAGTTATCAAGAGATCACAGCGGTATCTAGATGGGAAATATCTGAGTGCATTGGATGCTCTTCAATTTTCATATTAAGGTGCAATGATGAACAACATTGGAAAAATCGACAGCGAATTGGGTCACCCATCCCATTCTATCTGTCCAAATCTATCAATTGATTCCAGAGATAACTTCACACTAACTTTCATCTAGCTTACACATGCATTTACTCAGATATTTTGTGCAAAGTATATTGCATTCATTTATTGCATACAAAAATCCAAAACATGTGCATAGTTGATCATATAATCAATGCATCCATCATCAATAACATCATAACTAACATAGGAATGCATTCATCATCATCATCATCATATAGTGATTCACATTTTAAAAAAATTAATGCTCATCTGACTCATTTTCTATGCTTAATTTGTTGAGGGGGCATATAGTCCACCTACTATCACTAGGGCAAGCTGGGGCAGGATCAAATCTAAGAATTCTTTGACACAACATGATGAATTACATTGTATCAAAGAGGGGCAAATGTAGATACCCTAAAATGGACATACTTGCGACCTTACATTACAAACACTGATTTTCATCTATTAATTAATGGTTTTTTAATCATTAATTAATCATCTATTTTCTTCTAATTTCATTTCCCAAATCATATAATCAAATCCCCCAAATTAATTAAATAATTAATTTTATTTAATTAAATAATTAATTTTATTTAATTAATTAACCTTAATTGATTAATCTCCATTAATTAATTCTTCTAATTAAATTAATTTCATTAATTTAATTTAATTTCATTCAATAATTTAATTCTAAACACAAAATAATTCAATTATATCACATGTTGAATACTTTAATTATAAAAATGAATTAAATATTCAATTAAATCCTTTCTTTAGTTCAAAAAGAGAACTCTTGATTAGATCTTTGATTGCATGAATTACTCCACCTACCTCTTTAGTTCAAAAAGGTAACTCTGAATTACCTCTTCATTTCTAAAGGTAACTCATAATTATCTATTTAGTTAACCAAACTTTATCTCCTCTCTTCTAGTTGAGGAGGTGGAGTTTACTGATGGCTTCTCAAATTCCCTTTGATCTCAACCATTCATCCTCCTATCTCTGGGATTGATCTCAACCGTTAATATCATTTTCATATTCTATATAATCAACCCTTCATAACCATTTGAAGGATCCAAGATTTCAAGCTTTCATGACCCTTACTCTATCAGATTGGTTCAAGCATCGAGCCTTCTTGTGATCATACATCTAGGATTTCAAGCTTATGTGCACCATTACTTTGTTAGATTAGTTCAAGCATCAAGCCTTCTTGCAATCAAAGAATTCAATATCATATTCTTGACACTCCCAAGTCATAGACATTGCCCACACCAATACTAAGCACCACACAAACAACGTTTCAGAAGGAGTAGAGAGAGACAATAGAAGATTCGATCTTTGTTGGTTTGCATTCATTTGTATTCCTCCTTTATTGCTTGTCATTTTATTGTTCATAGTTTTGTTCTTAGTAGTAATTGATTGATTTCCCCCATTGTAAATCGGTGCTACTAACCCCCTCGTTAACTCGAGAT
The DNA here is from genome assembly GCA_018584345.1 of Thuja plicata. NCBI lineage: Eukaryota > Viridiplantae > Streptophyta > Pinopsida > Cupressales > Cupressaceae > Thuja > Thuja plicata. The sequence continues at coordinate 5,018,607 of MU228471.1, read as the reverse complement.
TGTGGAGACAAGATTGAGCCTACGACACATACTTTAATTTTGCTTCTTGTAAAGACTTACTGAAAAATCATATAGGTTGCTCAAAACCTTCTAAATTCTTTTGCACAATATTATATGAAGCAAAGGAAAAAATCTACAAAGGCTTGTCATAATTAGGTGTTCTTAAAATAGGAGCATCTTTGATAACTTGTTTAATACTTGAGAATGCTTTAGATGGTTCTTCACTCCATTCCACCTTGGCTCCTTTCTTCATCATCTTTGAAATAGGGAGACTAACTTCTGCAAAATTTGTAACAAATATCCTTAGGAAATTCACCTATCCAAAGAAAGATTGAATGCCCTTGACATTCTTTGGCTAAGGGATTTTATCAATTGCAGCAACCCTTTCAGGGTCAATTCTTACTCCATCTTTAGATACAATATGTCCTAGGAGTTTTCCTTCCCTATGTGACTCCAAAAGCACATTTATTTGGGTTGAAAGAGACCCCATATTCCAAAGCTGTAACAAAAATCTTCTCAATGTGATCACAATGTTGATCTTCTTTTGTTGAATAAGCTGTTAAATCATCTTGATAAACAACTAAAAAGTTATTTATGAAATCTGCAAATGCCACATCCGTGGCCCTTTGAAACATTGCCCCAACATTTGTTAAGCCAAAAGGCATTCTCACATAGACATAAGTACCCCATGGTGTGGTGAATGCAGTCTTGAATTGTTCAGACTCCTTAACCATGACTTGGTTATATCTTGAGAACCCATCCATCATAGACATTAATTCAGACCCAGTAACTCTTTGTAACATGGCTTCCATATTTGGAAAACCATAATTATCCTTCAATGAAATGACATTCAAATTTATAAAATCTACACAAAGTCTGATATCTCCATTTTTATTTCTCATTGGTACCAAGTTTGATACCCATGTAGAATGTCTGATGGTTTTGATAATCCCAACATCTCTCATCTTTCTTAATTCTTCCTACATTTTTGGTGCCAGGGTGGGATTAATAGGTCTCAATTTTTGTTTGAAAGGCTTAGTGCCTTCCTTTAAAGGAATCTCATGTTGAAACAAATCTTCTCTATAAGCCTTCAAATCATCATAAGACCATGCAAAAACATGTCTATATTTTCTAATAAGATCAACCAATAACTTACTGATTTTAGGAGACAATGTTTTACCAATATACACATTCTTAGGGCTCTCAGTTGTTCCTATGTTTATTTCTTCCAAGTTGGAACTCTATTTGATTTTATTTGAAGTACCTCTTTACCAAAAATGGTATCCTTATTATCCAAGGTTTCAACACATCCACTAAAATCCATTTCTTTGTTTAAAAAGTTTGCTTCACAATTCAAAATCCTCAGAATATCTAAGTCATCTTCAAAGACTTACCAATTCTCAACACTGTCTAGTATTGAAGACCTAGATTGAATCTCTATTTTCTAAATTCCTGCAAATGTAATATCTTTAGGTCTTAAAGCAATACTAGCTAATAATTATTCCATTTTTTTTTTACTTCTATTTACCCAATCAATACCAAATGCATCAAATTTTTCCAATTCATCCCAAACAACATTCCTATACTGTTGAAGTCTCTGATTCTTTGAAACATATTTGGACCTAATCTGAGATATAATCAATTCAGAGTCTCCAATTACTCCGAGGCTTCTTATTCCATGTTTTGAGGCTAATCTTAGACCTATTAACAAAGACTCATATTATACAACATTATTTGTGCATGTAAACAATAATGTAAAAGAAAACTTGAAGGTCTTCCCACTAGGAGCTATCAATAGGATTCCTGCACCAACTCATTCCTTAGAACTTGCTCCATCAAAGTACATGGTCTACAAATCACACTGGTCCACCAAATTGTTCTTATCATTAGATAACAGCATAGGATGAGTTCTTTCTTTAACCCCTATATCTTTTGCTTGAAAAGATCCAATATCAATATCCACAAAATAATTCATGTTAGTATCTTCATTTACTTCAATCATATGAGGAGTCCTACTTTCCCAGGACACCTTGAGATTATCACCAACAATATTGAAAGTAGAAAAAGGAAAATAACATTGGATACTTCCACCCATTGAAGCACTCCATTTTCTTGATAGCAACATTCCATAATGAGGTGGAATATCAACAACCAAGACACTCATTTTTAGCATTTTGTTAGGACATATTGTTAGCCTATAAGGCAAAGCCTTAATAGTACCAGTGAAGGGATTTCTCTAGAGTCCATTTCCTAAAATCTTCCATGAGGAGTGTCAACTTGTAATCCCATTGGCTTCATTATCTCTGCAGGCATAACAGTTTTAGATGCTCTAGAGTCTATCATATAATTTTTAGCATCTTACCATTAATAACCAAAGCTAAGAAAAAGGGATCAAAAACTCCAGAGGAAGTGTTTACATGATTTGTATTCAAATAAATTTGAGGGATTTCTGAAATCATTCCTTTAGACTCTTTTCCCTTGTTGTCTGACTTATCTTGTACATTTTCATCTTTTCAACACCTTCTGCTTTTTTAAATCTTGTTGGGGAAACACCATCTAGCAATGAGAGGACCTTCTCCTTATGTTCCCCAATTCTCATCATTTCCAAAAATAGAACTTTAACAGTTATTTGTGACAATAGATGCCCCATATGAATAGGGGTATATTTTTAATCAGAGGGTTCTTTCTTTTCAAGACTAAGATTACCATCTTCAACATGAATGGTCAGAGTTGGCTCTTTTTCCTTTGATTTCTTATTGTCCATTTTAGGAGGAGAACAACTTATTTATGGTGTTTTAAATTTTACCTCAGATACAATGTTTGGACCACTTGATTTGTTTACACTTTTAACTTTTACCTTACATTCTTGATAGACTTTTCTTGAAGGTGCTTATCATCTACAGAGTTAACACTTTGCTTGTGTTAATTATCTACTTTGGTCTCTTTGAAAAGAAAAGTAACTAGTTTTCTTTCTGTACCACCAACAGTTCTATTTCTTAAATCATAATTACTTCTTGCTTTGGTGACCAAATCAGCTGTAATTTGTGTTATTTCTTCATCAGAGGGTCTTCTCAACACTGTGGTTTCCTTACTAATCTGAGCATTACACCCTACATTATCAACTTCTTCTTCTCCTTCATCATCAGAAAAAACTTGTTGATCATATGCTTCTACTCTTCTTCGTGAGTTATAGACATCATAATTCTCAATTTCATCATTAGAATCTCCTTCAAGACATGAAAATGAGTAAGTCATGGAAAAACCACTGTTATCATATGACTCACCTTCCTCATTTCCTTGTTCCCCATTTGCATATACACTTAGAGCAACAATACAATAATAAGGATTGTGGGGAGATTGACAAGCCTCACACCAATAAGCATCATTACACATGTTGACAAAATGTTTTTGTAGAGGATCAGGGATTTTATTATCATGCTTATCCTTTCTTTGTAGGAGAATAGGTTTAACATCTTTGAATTGGGTACCATAGGGATGATTTTACATCCTAGGTTGCTGACTATAATTATTATGGGCTGACGTATTATTACTTGGAGCCCTATAATCTCTATTTTCTTATTCCTTTTGATTGACCCTAGTAATCCTCGTATCTTCCCTTTTGCCCATTTTCCCTGATACTTTCCTATTCATTTCTATATTAAAAGTTGTCTTATAGGATTCACTAAGGCTTATAGGATTCTTATCTCTAAGATGATATTCCATTTTTTGATCAAAATCATTTATATAAGTAGCAAGACATACCTCCTTAGTAAGCCTTATTTTTTGAAAAAGTCTATGCATAGCTTTTTGGAATCTACTATTGAATTCAACAACTTCCTCATTTGAATTTTTCTTTATATTGTTAAACTCATTCAACAAGAATCCTTGATTGGTATTTGTTAAAATGGATAATCAAATTCAAGCTAGGAACATATTAATCCAAATGAGTTAGGAAAAAGGAAGATTATCAATATGTGTTAGAAGTTGTAATCTTTCCTTGATCCTTAATGTGATATTTTATCTCATCCATTGATCCCACTGAATCATGAGATAATGCATTAAACCAATCCCAAGCATCCTCAACTAGAGATAGAACAAAAAGATTCATAACTACATCCTCATGTATAATATCATAATCATCCATGGTATGTGTGAATTTATTTAGATGTTCCTCACATGTGATTACATTATTTCCATCAAATTTAGGAAGTTTATCCCTAATTTCATTTGGAAATGCATTAGGATAACCAGGAATACCAATGAAAGAAAATTACTTGTACCTTTCTGCATGAAGTGGTCTCCTTTGGAATCTATCATTGTTTTGGAATGTATAGGCTTTAACATTTGATGTTGTAGCATTTATAACACCATCATAAGAAGGCTGAGTAGATTTCCTGAGGAAATCAATCTTCATTTTTTTTTCCAAAGAAACAACTTCTAATTTTGCTTTTTATAGTTCTCTATCTAAAATCTCATTCTCCCTTCTAATCCTTTCAAGGTCAGTGTATCCTTTAGATTCTTGATTGAATAGAAATTTGTGACTTTTGGGTTCATTTATTTCAATACCTGTCACCTTCTTCTTTCCTTTACCTTTAGAACCTTCAGTATCAATATTTTGGTGAGTGACAGGTTTCTCTTGATCCTTCTTAGTTTTTTTAGCATATTTTATTACTTGTTGTTTCAGCCATTGTTTTTGTTTTTTCTCTTTCACTCTTTATTTTCTGATAACCCAATTCTCTTAGAGGAATCTATTATATTCATCTTCATCTTCAGAGGAATCTTCAAAATCTGGGGAAATATTATCAGATTCCTTTTCTCCTTTCTCACTAGGAGAATTGTAATCTCCATATGTACCCAATCCTAAGTCTAGAGCTTCTTCATATTTTGATGTATTTTCTTCATGACTGTATTGGATTGAATCTTATCTTTTAGTGTCATCCTCTTATCTTCTTTGGGATGGAATTTATTTTTTCTTCTTTTATCTCCTAGGTTGACCAACCCTAGAAGTGGTTGAAATTCCACCTTCAAACTTAACTTCAGGATGCTCTCTTACTCTAGATCTGGTATTCATATTGAGAAAATGTATATAAAACAATAAAAATTACTCAGCACTGATTGAAGATATTTCTTTGAGTCACCACCCAACACAAATTGGGAAAATACAACACAACCTTATATGAATACTACAATATGGCTAAACACGACTAACTATGCTCTTTTAAAAGTCAACTCCCCAACAGAGTCGCCATTTTGTTTCTGTTTGAAACATTTATGCTATTTAAAAGAAACCAATATACCTTGAGACTGATGTTAGGAGTGGTTATATCCAAGTGTGAAAGCTCTTGCAAGTAACCAGACCAACTATAGGGTCAAGACTGCCCTCTACACTTCTGGCTCTACAAAACCAAGGTGGGTGCACCTAATACAAATTGGTATTTAACTCTTTTCAACTCCTTAGAACTCTGTATTTTAACAATCGATAAATGGCAATAAAGTATGAAATGATAACCACTCATTCTATGACTATTCTCTACCATGCAAGACCACAACCAGCAACCAAAAAACTTTAAAGGAACTAAAATGGGTTTGATGTTTTGATAGGCCAGAGTATAACCAAACCTATTCAGATATGTATCAATGTAGAAGATACTAATTATTGATCAACTCTTTATCCATTGGGCAATGTTTCTAGTTCAAATACAAGACAGAGAAACTAACTATTGTCAAGGACTCAAAACCATAAATACAGATAACTCTAGATCAAACACTTCTTATTAATCCTTATATAGACAAACCCAAAGAGTCTATATCTTATCCAAAGCAAATTTTAATTTGATCCTTGATAAAAACTATGGACTAAAATGTATACATAAATAAATTCTATGCAGTGAACCAGAAGATTCAAAACTCAAGAGGCAAGCAAAAAGGAGACACTTGAATCAGAAATGTTGTATTAAGTACAAAGAGTCCAGTTTCAATTCCAAAATGTTTTAAAATATATACCACTTCAATAAATGCAAAAGAGTTGCAACTTTATGTTCTATAATGATACTCTTTAGATATACATCTCCTATACTCACTGGAAAATAGTAAACAATTCTATGCTCTATGTTACTTGCCCAAGTTTTTCCAGCCTCTACTAAATGATCTTGGAAGTCCTTTTATAGATTAAGGACTGCAACAAGCTTCAAACCATTTAGGGTTAGGGATAAAAATTAATCTATAATTGACATAAATAAATAATATATTTCAATAATAAACAATTTTTGTGATCAATAAGTTGAAACATTCTCATGATCCAGTCTATTGAAAAATTTGATCTGGTTGCCATCCACCTAGGAAACTGCAGAATACAGCCCTGTCAAAGGAAGAAAAGATGGAATGTCTTGTCTGCATTAAATACCCTGGTAAAGTCTTGGCTCTTCAGATCTACAAAATATCAACAAGCTTAGCCTTTCAAGAATAAAATATGATCTCGGCCTCTACAATTTATGGAAAATACACCTTATTTATGGAAAAGAAAAGAGACAAGGATAAAACTTGATTAATAAACTATCTAGGGCCCTGAAATAATGTTCTATGTTCAAGTTCATTCAAAGCCTCCCAACTTTCATTCTCTCGGCATCTAACAGGTGTACAAGAAAAACCACAAAGATCAAATTCTAGCAATTAATGCTTTGTAATAAGACATTATCCACCGCTTACAACCCCTAAGATAAAGATTTAAATATTTGAAAAGTGGTTAAAATGGTCATAGGTGGGGTGGGCTTTGGTATCAATGATCGAGATCAATACCTTTCTCTCTTTTTAAACTCATCTATAGATCTCTTTTAGGTTACCTGGGCTTTCCAATGATCTCCTTGGACAGGTGGCAAACAAGCGTAATGCCTTAAACACTATCTATTGAGAATTTCATTTTGAAGGCAAAGCACCATCCCAAGATCTTTGCAAACCTATTGTCTCTTTAATGACCTTAGCAACCTTGGGATCTTGACATCATCAAAGCCATGTGTCACCATGGCGCAATGCCTCAAAGACTATCTCTTGATCATCTTTTCTTTAAGGCTTTGCGCTATCCGCATGATCTTTCTCAACTTGCTTGAACTTTACTTTACTCTTGGCCACAAAACTACAGGTCCCACTTGATTGGGAAAGACACGTGACACACGAGCGCAATGCCTTAGAGACTAGATCTTCCACATCTTTCCTTTGAGCCTTTATGACATCTGTGTGATCAAGCTCTCATCTAATCTGTGTCTTTAACCTGCACCTTAACTTATCAGTCATAATCTTTCTTACCTTTGAATCACTGAATGGAACCTGAACATACTTGTCTTAACCCAGGGTATATCTGGAGATTCAACAAAAATTCTACCTCCAATTCGCTGACTAGATCCTGTAACTCTGGTCACAGTCGGAGATTAAGCGCATGCCAAAAGATCTTGATTCAATCAACAACAAGCGCTGAATCTCTGAATCCTTTTGCTGACTTTGACTTTATCTAGCGATTCAGTGCTGGACACACATCTTTGTTATGATCAACGGTTCAGATCCTTCCTTAGAAAACTTAACCTGACTTTTTTTAATTCAGGGTATATCTAAAGATTCAACAACTGAAGAGACCTCCAAGTTGCCAGATACTTCCCTTACCTTTGATTACATTATGAGATCACATGCTATCCCTAGATCTTGATCTCAATCAATGACTTGCGCTGAATCTCTGAATATATTTGTACTTGACTAATTAATTACAATATTAAGTGCAGATACACATTTCAATCTCATTCGATGACCTATGCTAAATCTCGAGACTTTCCATGACATCAACAAAACATTACAAGATTAAGCGCTAACCCCAGATCTTGTCTTTAATCAATGATCAACGCTGAATCTTGAAATAAACTTGACTTGACTACACTCGAATTGGGTTCAACCATGATTAGATCTAGAGATTTAGAGACACCACTATCTCTAATTCGCTGAAAGAAATCCTTGACCCAAAGTTTATTCTGAGATCACGCACAGACCACACAATCATGTCAAAAATAGAACTCGATCAATGACCCTCGCTAAATCGCTGAAAGAAAATGCTAACCTTGAATTTATCTAGAGATTACGTGACAACCACTCGTCCAGATCAACAATCCTCGCCAAGTCTCTAAACAAATCACTTAACCTAAAGTCTATCTGGAGATTCAGCGACAAGGCAAAACTGCAAACCCTTTCTTGATCTGAGTTAGTTTATGAGATTCAGAGATAAAGCTATCTCTGAATCTCCAAATGTATTTCTTAAATTTGAGTTCATTGTGAGATCAAGTGTCATCCACATGATCAGAACAAGATCAATGCCCTGCACTTAATCTCTAGATCATAAGAGCATATTCCTTGTCTTTCCAAGATTAAGAGATAAAGAGCAAGGGTAAAAAACACATGACTTAAAATCTTTTTAAGTGACTTTGAAAAGTAACATGAAAATAGAATAAGCCTTGATGGGTTCAGGGTTTTAGCCAAGATTTTGCACAAAATGACTTAGGGCTTTAAGGCCAGAGTCCTAAAACAAAAATGCAGAAACAAGAGCAAAGGCTTGGATTCATGAAAATTTTGACAAGTGCTAACAAAACCCTTGGCTTTATCCTCCGTAACATCATATTGAAAAACCATGGTAGCATTTGTTGGTTTGAAGACATTCCTCAATATCATCCCATAAATCTCAATATATTAACATATCCTCGATCTTCAGCTTCCAAATTTTGAAATTATTTCCAAAAAAATTATTTACCTCTATCCTCCTTGATAATATTTCCATCTAAAAATTCTTGCAACAAGATCACAAAGTATCTTTTACACAATCTCCCACTCAAATCTATATTAGCTCAAAAAACCCAACAACCCACAACTAAAACCAAAGATGATTAGGCTCTAATACCACTTTTAAGGAAGTCGAGGTAGTTGAACAATTTTGTATACTAACCTTGAGAGGGGGTTATACGAAAAAATCAAATCTTTACAACAGTTACAAAAACTTAATAGAAATGAACATAAATAAAATGCATACCACAATACAATAATTTATGTGGAGAAAACCCTTTCAAGAGAAAAATCCCACAATCCAAAAACCATCCAATATATTATTCATAAATTTTAAAAAATATATAATATATTTGCAAAGTATCACCAACTAGGGATTTAGAGGTAAGTCGATAGTCATAATACTCTTACATACAATCTCAATCTCATACACCTAATATATATGAGATACAATACATGAAACCATCAAATAGTCTTGCAAAATTATGGGTTAAAACCACCCAATAAGTGGTTTCCATCTTATCTCCAATACAAGATGCCTTATGATCTGTCAAAACACATAACAACACGTGTAACTCCTTTTTACAACTCGCTTATGTGTTTGAGACATTTATATTTCATAATTTAGGAAACTCAACTTTTAAAGACTATAACTTTTGAAATGAGAGTCCAATTGATGAACCATTTAAAATTCTAGAAATCTTGTGATGTTCTCTATCAAACTACACCCTTATATGATGGTTATAGAAAATTTTAGGTCATTTTAGAGCCTCTAAGGCCTTCAAAAGTGACTTTGAACCTTTCATTTGCAACTTTTAAAAATAAAAACTTAAATATCTTTAAATCTAGATATGATCTAGCAACAAAAAATTACCAACATGCTTATCCAACCCATTTGAAGCTTTGGCAAAAATTTTAGACAAATCAGTGCTCAAATGTAAACTTACTAGAAATAGTAACCTTATGTAAATGCAAGGTTGAGACACTATTTTTCTAACAATTTACACTTTCAATAATTATCTTTGTAATTTTATTATGAATTTGTGAAGAAGAAAAAAATTACAACTTTTGATTGAATCAATATTTTCTCACAAAACCTAGCCATGTTGTCAGCAGTAATGTCATCAATTCCTACCAAACCACTTGTTTTCAGCTGCTCAAAAATTTCAAATTTAATTGTTTCCATAAATCACCTCGCAAAAAATAGAAGCTTTAAAATTTCACAAACCGGAAATCATTTTGACCTTAAAACAACCACATTTGTTGAAGTACTACCAAGAATATCCATATCAAAATATTTTGCATCATATAACACAATTTTTGAGATTTAATTAGTTTTTGTTATCTTCTACATTGCATGACTGCTCCCAAGAATTTGATTGAGATAAAGGACAAGTCTTCATCAAATTGACATACCTTTCAACATAAATCCAATCAACCATAAAATTCCATAGATGGATAAAGATGATGAAAATCATATAGAATATGCATCACTATCATTTTGTATTTAGAATTGACTAAAAAATGATGTTTGATACATGATAAAAATTAACTTGTTGACATGAAAAGTTCAAATTTGGTTATGTCAAAACAAGGCCGACAGACACATATTAGACATAATTATTTTATTTATCCATTTTCTTAATGATGATCACATGTATTATGATAGTGATAGGTACATACCTAGTGAAGATTTACCTTGTGATACACCTTGTAGGATGAATATAGACAATGAAGTTTTTATTATCACCTGCTTATATGAAATATTCATATTTTATGGTGACATTTTTTTACATGTCGTGATTTTCTTACATCCAGATAGTCATTCTTTTTAGAACACATGGACATCCTCTCATACAAGATGATGTAATGTATGTTGATGAACATTTTTAATCTCATATTTTCTTACTAATACTCCTTATTAATATGGCATGCCATGTGATGGTACATTAGCTATTCATGTGGATGATATTGTTATTAAATAAAGATGAAGAAAAATTGCAAAAAAATACTTTTCTAAAATGATATAAACCTAATTTTTAGTTTTGCAACATTAGAACAACCATAAAAGATTACGAGAGTGAAAATTTTGTAATAATAAAATCAACAATCTTTAAAGGTGCAATAGATAACTCTAAATATATGTGAAACAAAATTTCACAAAAACTCTCAACATCAAAGAGAGGCTCAAGAATAGAATGTCTATGAAATAATAGAACTCTCTTTAATCCATCAATATTCAAGTAGTACCTAGGTTTATATTAATTAAGATAATAAAATTATAATTTTATTCCTCCACTTTACAAAGAAATGAGAGAGAAACACCATAAATGGTTTCCCAAAATAATGTACCACCAAACCATGGTAAAATATAAAAAATTCCTATCCAAGATTAATAAATCTTTTGGTAATAATAAATATATCTCTTAATAAGCCATGAAACTTCATACTTGTAATAGACATATTTACTTGTAAGTCCTTCATAATGGTGCATATCTAAGGTAAGAATCCAACTTCACCTCCATGCATACATATGGACCTCACTATTAATATAGGATGCTCCAATGCTTAGTTATTGCACTCAAGTTAAGGAATATATTGAAAATAGCTTTATAACCACCATTATTAAGTCCTTAAGGTTCATAAATGCCATAAAAACTAATATTTCAAACGTACAAGGAAAATAACAGTGAAATAATAATCTCTCTTAACAAAAAAGGTGCCTAAGCACCCACTCCAAGATTTTTGGAGATGCATAAAATAGTTATATAAGGATTATAATTAAATAGTGTAGTATCATAACATTGTCCCAATTGATATTACATTGATTATGACATCCAAATGAGTAATTTAATAAATTTATTATAGGTGTTGGTGTAATTAATTATTCCTAATTACACTTTACTTAAGCTTACTTAGGATAATGCATTTCATAGTAGTTTTTTATTCAAACACCTAGGAATTTGCATTTTATTTTAGCACATGGTGTGATAGCTAAATGTGGGCCTCTAATTTAGCCATACACTTCAACATGGTCATTGTACTTCAGCTACATACAAGAATGAATATGGATTCATTCACCCTGCATGTCTGAAAGAGTCGACCTGTTGCCTTCTAGAAGGCAGGAGTATGAGCTTGCTCTCAGATCATTGCAAGCTCATTGACTACACACTAACCTAAACGGAGGATTTAAAAGCTATATGCTAAGAGTAAACTACTGATTAATCTAAATGCAAATGCAAATATAGATTGATATTAATCCAAGCTAGTTAGGATTCAGTTTTAGAGCACCAAATTGAAAGTATGAGATATTCAGTTTTAAACCCAAAATAAAGTGTGCTCTAAATTAGATTGATTTTCTTGAAAGTAATAAACAAAAAATATTAAATAAATGCTAAGAATGCAAGAAGCTAAGACGAAAAATGCAACATAATAACATTAGATAAAAAGTTAGGATCCTTTGTGAAGGAAAAGAGTTTTTCTTTTATAGAAATCTCTCTCGAATCGATGGTCGAGATCGAACAAAAAGAGTGGTTCAGATTCGATTGAAGAAGCACAATCCATGTGCAAGTGATTCGATTGGTCGAGAGAGTGAGTTGACTGAATTGACTGATTAGTTATTTTAGAAACTTCCAAAATCAGTTCACAGTTAACTGAAATGTTTCCAAAATGATAAACAATGGAGAATCAGTTAACTGAGTGGAACAAGATTGTTTCCATTTTGATAAATTAGTTAACTAGATTTGATGATGTCATATGCATTTTTAATAAATTAATTGATTTTGGATGCACATTTATGTTTTTATAATTAATTTAATTCATTTTTTATTTAATTAATATGTCATAATATCAATTAAATAATAGTATAAAGTTTATTTGTCAATGTAATGTGATTTTAGGAATTAATTAATTAATCAAGTACGATGATCGATTAGGACCTAGGGTTTAGGTTAGATCAGCTTGAATTTGATAAATTGCCCGTTTGATTTAGGACTTAGGTTTAATCAAGATTAGGGTTTCTTGATTAATTTCTGAGATTGGGGGTCTAGGGTTTATGTGACCATTTTTAGGTGATTACACATGGTGTAGGAGAAACTCCACTTTAGGTGGTGATAGTTGTTATCTCATTCTACTTTATGTGTGAGATCCACCTTTAGTGATATTTCACATTATCATCCTCTCATTGTTGCACATGTTTGCACATACCTCGTTGTACAATGAAGGATGATCCGCCTTTGGTGGACATGTGATTCCACCTTGTGTGCTTGATAGGTTATCTCTTGCATCACTCATAGTTATCATGCATTGCCTATATTCAGGCACATCTACTTTGTATTTATCAATTGGACATCCATTATTATTTGATCATTATTGAATCAATCATTTGATCATATCTTTTGTCTCTCTTGTGCTATTAATTCAGATTCTAGATCTTCACATTTTTTAGTCTTTGCCTTAGGAAAATTCTTACAATAGGATCCAAGGTCCAAGACCTCTTTGTGCCAAGAGAACTTGTCCATGCTCACTAGCTTTGTGAGGGAATCTATAACATTATTCTAAATGTCAAGATTTTGTAGCAAGAACATACTAATCTCTACCATCTCACACACAGTGGTACTAATATCATCATGTACATGTTATTCCTAGCCACACAAATAGAAGAATTACTATCACAACTAATTCTAACAACCTTAATGTTGTTTATTTTTCCCACAACCATTGCAATCTTAAGGAATTATAACACATTGTCAAAATATAGATCTAATACAAACAAACGGAGAGGAAACCCATATAGAGGTTGAGTGAGAGAAAAAGACAAGTAGATAGGAGGGTACATAAGGCCTCATCTTCTTCTTTGAGCCCTACCAAGCTATAGAGGGTATTTCTTAGGGATCTTGTAGATAGAAACAAAGTAATGAGTTAAGAGGTCTATAATTAGGTATTTACCTGCCAAATGATACATCTCTAGGTATAAATTGGTTACTTATCTTTGTGCATGTGTGCATTATTTTTCTTGTAACGTTCACATGTCTAATAAGTAGCATTGTACAAAAATCCTTAATGGATATAACATTAATAACTTCTACAAGGATTGTACATATTTATAACAATACATTTATGATGATGGAAATAACACCTAATATATTATGATACATTACAAAATTGTAGATTTTTAGTTTATTTTAAATCATGGGTGGATCCTTAGCTTTCAAATATCTAACTGATACATAATATTTAGGAAAAAGTAAAATATTAATTTAACCTCAAAAAACCAAACATTAATATTCAAATGAATTTGATCTACTTGTCTCTACCTTGCATATCTCAAATCATTTGATGCACTCATATCCCAATAATGCGCCTCTACTTAGTACTACACAAAGTTAACTCAAAAGCCCCACATATTACTCTAAAAAGGTTTTTAACCCTAGCATAATTACTTCCTTTTTAATCATACTAGAAAAACTACAAATATAACCTTGGAAGCATTGTTAGGGTTCCCTTGAGCCTCCAATTTGTCCCATAGAAATAATGTCAGTGTTTCCTATTAACAAGCTTAAGTATGGTCTCCATGAAGGATGGATATGTCAATCAATTCAAAATAGGAACAATAATGTAAGAGTGAATTCCAAGGCTATGCACAAAGGGTGGTTTTCAAGGATGTGCACAAAGGGTGTTTTTCAAGGCTATGCTCTTGGAAAACATCATTAGGAGCCTTTTTCAAAGGCCAACTAACATCTTGCTTCTACCATATTGGTGTTGGTATAAAGTGACTTGATGTAGTTCTTTTTCAAGAGCCAAGTACACGTTTACCTTCATTGATGATTACTTTTAGTGTACATAGGTGTTCTTTTATCAAGTATAAGAATGAATTATTCATCATTTTTAGGACATCAAGATGTTCATGGAGATAATTCTCATACACCCATGTTCTTAGATGTATATATTTTTTGTATAGAGGTCAAATCAATAACTTACCTAAATACATTAAAGGAAAGATAAAAACAACTTTCGATCTAAATTATTTTTTTTAATAAAAGATCATGAAATTTAATTGGTTTACATTCATATACATCTCCAATCACATTTTTTAGTTTTTTTTAATAGTAAATTCTCCAGGAAATTATAACACATATTTTCTCCACTTACAAGCTTATATATATCCATGTCTGTATGCACGCATGTAATGTATATGAACACTTGAAAATGTATGGATATTCCTTTTCATCACAATGAAGATTTTATCCACTCCAAAGACTTGACGGGAATCAAATTTACAAGAACCAAGTAAATCCACTTCACAAAAGATCTTTGTGTCATGTCTTCAAAACCTACAATATTTTTGTTATAAAAATGACAAACGTCAATAGGATTCGAAGCAAATCCACCCTTCAACTAAGAGGCCCTTTTAAGTTAGATAGTCACAAAGTAACAAGTTTACAAGGCCTATACACACACATCACAATCTCATAGTTTGAATGAACACTTATGAATTATTGTATAATTTATAATTAAGGGGAGAAAGAGGAGGTGAGAGAACCTAAAACTTGTGGACAAATATTATTATTATGAACACAATACAAACATATTCAAGCAATAGACATTAATAATACGATATTCAACAACACATAAACAAAAAACAACAATAATCAACATTCATATTTGTTTCTAAATAAAATAAATTATTTTTTCAATTAAATCTGTCACAAATTAAATTAAATTAACCTATTATTCATTTAATACTGGACCCAATATAATTCAATTAATTACCTCTACCTGACAGATAATCACAAATTTATAATTTCAATTTACCAAAACATAACGGTGTATTAAGACCTTCTAATAACCATATAAAACTTTTTCAATTACAAGGAAACTAATACGCTGCAAATTACAATCATAAAAGATAGCCTAAAGTAGCTGAAATCCACAAACCAAGTGTTTATTTCTTTAAGTTGTGGAAAAATGGGAAGTCTGCTGCTTTTATCTTCTTAATTATTAATCTGTTGCTTTTCTCTCAAGTTTTCCTTTGAGATATATCCCTTATTTTTCAGTTGCCTCACTATCTCAAATTCTTAACTCATAAAATGTTAGGGAAGAAACCTTGAGGAAATTTACTTGGACATAAAGAACCTATCTTATGTAATGGTCTGGGTTTCTATTTTTATTTTTTTAATGAAATAAAAAATATAAATATAAAAATAAAATATATATTTTAAATAAGAAATCTATTTTTATGATTGAAATTTTTTAGCTCTTGTTTAAAAAAAGTTTAAAAATTTCTTTTATCAATTGATTTTTTTTTTTATACATATGAGATCACATTCATATACAAATTAAATCAGAAGTTTATACATTTGAACCTAATGAATTGTACGAAATTAATACCAACTTGTATGACATTTAAAAAATAAAAAGTTCATTATAATTTAGTTACTATACTTTTTTATATAAATAAGAATATTTTTTACTAGAAAGTCTTAAATTCTTGATTCTTCTCAACCACATTCACTTAAAAAAAAAAAAAAAATTTCATAAATTCATTATATAAAATTTGTAAATTCTAACACTTCAATATCTTATATAGTTTCTGAATTTATTGAATAGACGGAACCTTGTGGATGTGGATTGGCATTTGGCTCAGGTTATTCAACAGATCATCCAGTTATGCAATTCTCTGAAATCTGTGTCTTTTATGCATATCCCTCGGGAGTGGAACGGAGTGGGTTTCCTCTGTTGTTCTGTACTCTTTGATATTCAATAAATTTTTACCCCTCTTTTAGTTCCAATATCTTATATCCTTTCTATTAATACATAACCATACTATAATATTATTAGTTCTTCATTTCATAAATAATTGACAAAGTTTAAAAAACATATCTACTAAGCCTCACCAACAGAAAGTTTATCATTAGTAACAAACTTTTATTATATAAAATATAATATAATAATTATTAAGCCTACACAACAATTGAATCCTCTCTTCCCATAGCAATTTTTAATTTTATTTTAAATCAAACCCCACTAAGTCTTTTTATAAGTGCAGCTTTTTCATCAGCTGAAATCTGAGTCTCTAGTCTCTAGACACCTGGTCATTTTTATGAGAGATTTATCCTGCCCATTTCAACATTGTCATAGTCTACTCTCACAGGCAACCTACACGTGCTCTCTCTGTACATCCCTTCAATTTGTGTCAGATAAAATATTTTCCCTTAATTTGCATTTTTTATAGACCCTCTGATACAGTATTCAATAGTGGTCTTTGAATAAGTTTTGTGTTTTCTGTTGCTCACTTCTTTACCTCCTTATATCTGTACACTACCTAAAGCCCATTGGTCAGGTTCCAAATGCAAGCATTGTTAATTCAGTTCTAAATGCAAACATTGTTAATTCAGTTCTAAATGTAAACATTGTTAATTTGGTTCTAACTGAGATTGTTGTTTTGATGAGGTTTTCTCAATGACAGTATATTTTTTATGTACCGTAGTGTTCTGAATAAACTTTTTAATATCTGCTGGTGTGACACGTCCTCCAATACCACCAAATTTGGAGAGACTAAATCTTGTGAGCTTGTGTCTACTACAACAGAACCAAACCCCAGCCAACATACTAGATAATTTACATAATAGAATATCTTCTTAAAAATGAATACAAAGATAAACCTAGAATATATTCCACACATAAGTAAATATTTGATTGTTCCAAATGATTTGGAAGAAGAAGAATATATAATCTGCTTGTACCTTATGTAAACTGTTTAAACCTTATGGCTATTCAATTATAAAACCCCTATTTAGTTCTTGCATTGATGAATATCATTTGACTAAATCAGAAATTGCATGTGAACCTCAGAAAGAGTCTTTCAAGTTAATACAGCATGAATATTCCAATTGTTTCCATCAAACATTAGTTTAAAATAAATGGGTATATACATATAGAGAGAGTGCTTTATATACCTTTGAGTTACAATTTCCATCAATTACCTTTTTTGGCAGAGTACAATAAAGAACAGAGCAGGACTTGATAGAAAGATATAAAAATGATCAGAGATTGTCTCAAAATTATGCAGCAACATGATGGTCTTCCTGCCTATGCCATCCATTCACCACTGCAAGTACTGATAAAGTTTGATCTATTTTCAGATGGGTAATCTGATGTGAGGCTTCCCACTCAGAACTACCCATAACAGGCAATTGCTCCCAATATCCGGGCATGGGAATCATCTTCCTAATAATTGCTTTCTAGTTCTCAACCTACAAGTCAATAGGGTAAATCATTGGAACATTTAGCTGGGCTCCTATATTCCCCTCTAAACACTGGCATATTGCTCAGTCTGCAACAACAATGACCTCCATGCTTTGTACCATTCTTAAATCAGGTTTTAGTCCACTATTGTCTCTTACCAACCCTACATTCCCAATCCCCCAGAATCAAAGCTGCTGATCTTTACTCTGTTGTCAGCTACACTAGAGGGCTTGATAATTCTCCTCTTATAAATTTACTCACATTTCTTACTTGGGCATGTATGCTTATACCACCTTGGAATATTTGCTTTGATTTTGTTAATTGAGAATGAGGACAGCGAATGCAATTTGCAGCATCCTATGTCATATAAGGTTCACTGTTTTGAAGAAACTGCAAAAAAGTGATCTTGCTCTCAGAAGGTCTTTGAAAAGCCTCTGTGATTTCAATTGTGATCTTTCAGAGGAAGAATGGCAGGTTCCTTCTGATGTTCCAGATGAGCACTTAGCAGTCTATGCAGGGAGCGAGAGGAGAAGGTTTATTGTAAGGGCATGTTACTTGAATCATCCCCTGTTCAGAGTGTTGCTGGATAAGGCTGAGGAGGAATTTGGGTTTGATCAGAAGGGGGGGCTTACCCTACCTTGTGATCCAAAAGTCATGCAGGGTCTTCTGCTTCTGCTGCATAAAAATGAAAACTCTTTTTCTGCTTGTGAAATGGAGTTTCAAAGGCTTTTCCTATCCTGATTATTGTTCAACTTTTTCAATGCTCCTATGTACACATATGTATATGTCCCAATAAATCCTACATTTCAGATAGAAACCCTAATTTGTTCAGATTAGTGTAGTCTTTTATTGGTTTGTTTGTTGATGGTACTTCAGAGGAGCTTCCTTGTTGCAGTCCAAGAAATGAATGTACCAAACTTAGTGACAACCCATTTGATAAATGTTAGAAATCTAGTTTTAAATAACAAGGAACATTTAATGTTAAATGCTTGATTTTTTTTAGTTCGTTATATCAGCAACCTCATACACTCTGGGTCACCGCTCTTCAAGGAAATTGGATTAATAACAAAGCTTCTTCATGCATTTCCCTTAGCTTAGCTAATAGGTTAAACAAAATTATTCGTCAATAATGCTTTTGTTGTATAAAGGAACAACAAAGGATTGCAAAGATTGAAACAAATGGGAATGCTTATAAGAATGCTTTTGTTGTATAAAGAAAAACAAAGGATTGCAAAGATTGAAACAAATGGGAATGCTTATAAGAATGCTTTTGTTGTATAAAGAAACAACAAAGGATTGCAAAGATTGAATCAAATGGGAATGCTTATAATAAGAATTATTTTCTAAATGTGAATGTCATATTCATTCAAAGATTAGAAGTATTCATCTCTAGACAAATGAAAAATATCTTTTTAATTATGATTAAAAGAGTTTTTTTTTTTTAATTAATAAGGGGCTGAAGCGGAAGTCTTTATGTTAATAATAATAATAATTACATAAGATATGTATGCATATACACCCGCCTACTGCTGAAAGACAACCAAAATGGAGCTACTAACCGCTCCTAGCCACCACATACAAGTCTATATTCCTATTATGATTAGTAGAGTCTGTTTTTATTATCAACAATTGTTGGGATTTAATTTTGGGAAATTTGTATATTTGATTTATATTTAGTTGTGTCTGTTTGGAGTCTGGACCCTTGTTTTAATGTCTCCTTTAGATAATTTTGAGCCTATTTTTTCCTCATCTCATCCAAACTGTCATCATATGGTCTTGAGGTGGTCTGATCCTATATCCTGAGCCTGTACAACCTTTCTTTTGTCCCTTTCTGGCTGGACTGTTGCACCTAACACCCTAGTCCTATTAGAATATTGTGTCTAATACTTTAGTACCTCCCAAAGAATATTTGACTATCATTTTACAAAATCCACTCACTATCTTTTCATTTCATAGTTGAAACATAGAAGATTGAAATAGAATGAACCATATCCCAAATCAATTTAATTTTCATAAATCAGTTTGTGTTTTATAAATAATTAAAAACAATCACACTACAAGCTAATATGATTTACTAAAAGTATATAATTTCAACTCTCTAGATTATTCTATATATTCCTCATTTATTACACAAAATTAAACTAAATAGCCTAAGACAGTTAGGCATGCATCCAAGAAGGGTACTTTTATATAGAGAGAGAGAGAATCCAAAACCTTAACCTCAACAGCAATACATATTGCAATAAAGACTGAGACCAGCAATGCTGGTAATTCGGAATAGAGAAATTGGGGTTGGTCAAAGGTAGCATAGATTTGAAAATTTGGTAAGAATATAGGCAGTTGATAAAAGCAGCAATCCATTTTATTTGGAGGTTTTAAATCAGGAAGAATACTTATTGGATTAATGAGTATTGAGAGCAACTATTGATATCTTACATTAGATTCTTCGAAATTTAACATAAATATTAAAAACTGGTTATACATTATGTTAGATTCTTCTATGGTTCTTCAATGTTTTGAATCTCCCTTGAATTTATATATTGTTGAGGAGAGCAGAGCATTTGAACGAGAGAAGATTAGTAGTTTTTATTTTTGGAAAATTTATGTGTTTTCCTCATATAGATTATATGATTATAAATGAAGAACATATGAGAGGGTACTGAGCTATTACTACAATATGCATTCCATATGAAAAATACTCTTATTCAAAAATATCTTCCCACTACCTATCAAATGAGATACTTCCAAGGTTTCAAGACATTTCTTGAACTGCAACAAAGAAGTTCTTCACCTGCATAAGCAGGTATGCAATAAATGACAAGACCAACATGCAAATTGGATTTGATTTTTTCATTTAGAGTATATGTTACACATATAATGTTCACCAGCAAGCTTTTCTCTGCAATTACCAAAGAGCACTGCAGAGTAAGTGTACACCAACCATGACAGAGAAAACCCTTCAAATCCATTCCATGAGAAATTAATGAAGATAATCTTCTCAACAATATTGGGAACAGAAGATGGTTTAAGAATCAAAACAGCAATTCCTCATGACGGATCTCCTCTTCTCGTCCCCTTCACAAACTGCCAAGTGCAACTTTTAAAGGAATACAAAGTTTCAACGAGTTAAACCCACCATGAACCTTAGATGGCCTATAATCCTGCAATCTTTTTTTTCACTCTATTCTTCTAATTGGACAATATCTTAAACCAGCTAAACCAGGGTTGTTCAACCTCACAAGCTGAATACCTGCAACCAGTTAAACCAGGGTGGCTCAAGTTCACAACCTCAATAGCTATAACCAGTAAAGTTCATTGATTGTGGTCATTGGAAAACATAATGTTGGGTTAGGGAAAGACAATGGCAGATTGAAATAATTGATAAGAATGATACCAAGTATGGAGGGTATTGCTTTGGCATGCTGAGCCATAAACTGTTAATTGGACTACCAGCTTGCAGGGGATTCTTAAAAAGGAAAATGAGTGTCCCTGTTTACCATTAAATTTGTGAATTTGAAAGCAGGAAGCACACATATTAGGATGTGGTTATTCTCTATACAAAATAATATTATTTATTTATCTGTATGAAAATTCAAAATACAATAGATTCTTATGTAATTCTCATTAATTTTAATCCACATCCACATCAAATCCACCTCCACAATGCTATCCATACCATTTTATATGAAGAATAACCAAATCAATGACATTGAAAAGGAATCTTCAACTAAATTTTAAGACTCTAGTGATGAATGAGGCACTGGTGGAAAGTATGGTGAGGGATGGGAGAGAGTCCAATTGTAGTGCATCTTAATTTTAGAGGGTGATAATATTTCGATGACTTTTTGTTGTCTCTATATGCACTTAACTGTTTATATCTATTTTTCTAGCTTTGGGTAGTAATGCCGCATGATGTGGGATCTCATATATGCACAAGGGTAAAAATGTGGTCATTTCAAAGTGTCATTTGATACCTACTTAAAGATGCCCTAATAGTCGTGCACTATAACAACCTAAATCAAATGTCCAATAATCGTTCAATAAGTGAGTAAAGAGTAAATGGTAATTAATTTAGTTTCTTTAATGAGATTGATTCATTCAAAGATCTTTTTTGGAGGTTAAAAATGAAGGAATACTAAGGATTATATCTCTGGATGGCATCCAATTACTTAACTGAATAGATCTTATAAAATCATTGTCAAAACTTTATCTTCAAGAATTAAACTAGTGGCTAAATGGATTGTTAGACCCGAGCAAACTAGTTTCCTTGGTGGACTATTCATTCTTGATAACTTAATTCTTGTGTGGGAAACTTTTAATTGGGCTAAGCAATATGGACAAAATGCCTTACTTGTGAAGCTCAATTTTGACAAGGCCTCTCATAGGGTGAGGTGAAAATTTATCATTAAAATGTTACAATAATTGGTGTTTTGTCCCAAAATTTGTAAACATGTTAAAATGCTATTCCAAGATGTTAATGCTTTTCTAGTAATCAACAATTCCCTAAAAGATTCACTCCCCTTACAATGTTCCACCAAGCAAGGATGTTCAATATTATCATCATTTCTCCATGTGCTTGTTGTTGATGCAGTGGGATATTGTAGAAATTTCTTCAAATGAACTTAACTAAGGGTATTCTCATTTCAAACAATGTGATTGTTCATAATTCCCGTTTTGTTGATGATGGTTTATTTTTTATTCAAAATTCTGAAATAGAAATCAATAATACTTTGGAAGTTCTAGACTTGTACTGCTAGGTCTCATGTTCAAAATTAGCGCATCACAAGATTGCATTTCTCATGATTAATTTTGGTCCAACTCCTCATTTGATGCACAAAGATTGGAAACAAAACAATTAGGGTTAGATCACTAGATATTTGGGCATTCCATTTGGCTTGGGGGTCTCCCTTTTTGGATATGTGGAATTGGTTCTTAGTTAAATTGAAAAACAAAAATTTTAATTGGGGAAACAAATCCTATTGGGAATTTGCTCAAAAGAGGCTTCCCTCTTGAAGAGGCTTATCATATTTAATAATATAAGTTCATCAGATCAATGCAATGTTTTTGGTTTATGTATTTTTTGGTCTTTCATGTTATTGAATAATTAGTTGTATAGAGGGTCATCACATATGGTATTAGAGCTCTTTATAGGACTATATTCTAGTACAATTTTTCTCTACCACCTTATATGGATATACATCATAGACTCTCACCTTGCCCGCTTAAAATCTTGATGATTGAAAAATAACAAATGTTACTATTTCTTTTTAAAAAGATAATGTTTTTTCTTGATAGTACTTTTTTTGTATAGAAAGTTTGAAGTGAGGATTTTATAATTTCATAGAACACTTATCACTCTAAGATGAGTTGGATTTCCCATATAGGTTTCCAATTAAGGGTGAAGGGGTTGACCTAAAAAACTATTTCATCAAACAATTTCTATAGAAGACCTTTAACTTTCACGTAACTTCACATATGTTAGAAGACCTCATAGATAGTTATGCCTTGATGTTGGCACTAATGGATAGAGAACATCTTGCGAGTGTCATGAAAGTGTGCATTGGTTTTTGGGTTAATGAACAAGACACACAAGTCAGATTTCAATATTTATTTATAAGATTATTTGTCAGTATAAAAATATTTTGTTTCTTCCCTCTTGTTTGACTAGGTGCTAATTTGGTCACTCATAGAATCAATGTGAGAGATGATAGACTTGAGTGAAGTGGCAAGGGAAAACCGATGGAAGTTTGTTCTACTTGGATATCAAAGTTTTAATTATTTTTTCAAGTTCTTTCATTTAGTTTTATATTTCTCTAACTATGTTTTCTTATGTCTCGAGAGGATTTCTAGATATTGTTGGATGGGTTCATAGTGGTTCTTCTTCACCGAGGTTTTTTTGATGAATAGAGGCATTTTCCCTTAATATATATATAAAAGAGTACATTATTCACAAAAAAGGGGTCGGGGATACAATATCACCCCGCAAAAGGTCACACAGCCAGAGCTGGAAACATCAACTATTCATATAAAAAAACCCTCAGACAGCCAAAGTAGTAGCAGCCAAGGGAGGAGGATCTCTGTCATCTAGATTCCCCAAACATTGGGGCCAGGGGGTGATTCTAGAAGAGACCACACATCCTCATCTTCTTTATCGTTCAATTGTCCTTCCTCATGTCGGGGAGAAATGGAAAGAGTAAGGTGAGGGAATTTATCAGAAGTGACAAGAGGCCACAAAACATCTCCACTAGTAGGAGTCCAGCCAGCATCAATAACCTGAACAATAGTAGAAGGCCAGCCGTCAGCTAACCTATGGCGAGGAGGAGAGGCAGAGCGGCGCCTCCAAGCATCTTCGTCACCAGAAGAGCAGCGAGGGTCCTAAGACCAAGGGATCTAAGAACGTCTGGTAGAAGAGCTACGACCACATGAACAACGACCACGGGGTGAAGTGCGATCAGCAGAAAGAGATTCTGACAGCACTCTGGGAACCGTACAAGGGGCATTGCCCCAATGCTGTAAATTCTCCTGCATATGCCCTACCTTAAGGGCCACTTTATGAGCTTGTATTTGAATCTACATCATGACATTATTACAAATACAAGCTTTAGCGTACATATAAACATTAACATTAAGATCACTCTGAGCGAAAAAGGACAATATTTCTATATTTTCAAAGAGTGAACAAAATCTCCATCATGAAAGCATGCCAAATCTGGGTGTATTGAAAAGGGATTCTGGGTGAGTCACCTAGTAAATCCATATGCCAGGAAAAGGAATATGGCTGAAAAGGCTTAAAGAAATCAAGAATCTAGCTCCAATATTGTTGAGCACGGCGACAAAACTAGAAAATATGCATAAAATTTTTTGGGAGGCCACAAAAAGGGCACCGAGGATCAGGAACACCCAAATGTCTAAGCCTGGACCCCAAAGGAAAACCTTGAAATATCACACACCACGCAAAATGAGAAATTTTGGCTCTTGTAATAGCAGACCAAATTGTAAGAAACTGCAACCGCCAAGTCTTCTGAGAGGAAGCCAAGTGCCAGTAGTGGTTAAGAGTATCAACCATTGGCAAATGGGGCACCAACTAGGCATAACCCATGCTGGGTTTGTAGTTAGTGAGAGGATTCCAAGGATACCACTTTCAATCCTTCCACCATGGCTTGACAGATTGAATGCCAAGCTTGTGCAACAACTAAGGAGGTAAGGCAGAGACCACAAGGTCAAAAGTCTACCAATCTGGGTGAGATAGCCTGAATTACACCTAAAAATCTTCCCAAGAACAAAGGCTCATAGCAGTTCTAGAAAATAGGTCCTTGGGGGTTATGATGCCATGCTTGTGGAAGCGCCGAGCATGGATACCCTAGATCTTAGTAAGAGGAAGCCCTTGCTGATGAAAAAGAGGAGACCACCAGATGTTGTGTTGGTTGAAAGAAAGACCGTCTCTAAAACCATTGCCAGCCCATCTAAGCCAGGGTTTGACATGTTCCCATTCTCTCTAGATGATTTTCACAACAAAAGTACCCTAGATTTGAATTGGGTCGTTCATAATAAGAAGGGTATGAAAACCAATCTTGTTCCAGGCCGGTCGATGAACAAGAAATCTAGAAGATATGCAATGTCTCAAGAGGATCTTCCATGCCTCATCCCCAGACAAGGCCCTCATAATCCATTTAGCACACAAGGTTATTCCTTGTTTCTGGGTGGAGAGAAGGTAGAGACCACCAGAGTCCTTGGGAAGGAAGAAATAATCCTAGGAAACTCTGTGAATCAATGTCGGAGGTCCACAAAAAATCACAAATAGGCTTCTCTAATTTCATATAAGAAGCTTTAGAGGGCACCCAACAAGAGGTATAACACACATGGGTAGCTTCCAGAACCTTAGAAAAAATATGGAATTTTCCAGCCAAAGACAAAGGCTTGGTAATCCAGTAAGTAAGTTTTTTTCTCAATCCTGATCAAAACCGCATTCCACAATTCAATTGGTGAAGCTTGGAAAGAAAAGAGAATGCCTAGAAAATGAAAAAACCTCTCCATGATGAATCCACTTCCAGCCAAACTAAGACATCCAAGGAGGGGCTGGAAGGAAGGATTGCCTATAACAATGCATCTTGTGTCATTGAATGGTTGAGCCAGATGCTAAACAAAAAGTGTCAAGGCACTAAAGAGAAGCTTTGACATTGTCCTCATCCACGATGAGAGTGAGGAAATGGTCATCAATGAAAAGCCCATTGGAAAGCTGAGTAGGTGACTTAGGCGGGGAAATTCCTCTGACAAGACCAGAAGATATGGCATTGGTGAGAAAGTATCCAAACCCTTTAGCAACAAGAACATACAAAGAAGGTATCAAAGGGCAACCTTGGAAAATAGATATAAAGAGAGCAAAAGCTTCAGACTGGAGGCCATTAATTATGATGCAAGAAAAGGAATCCCCAAATAGCATTTGAACCGATTGGATAAATCTAGGGCCAAAACCTAGTGCTTGAAGCATAGCCAAAATGAGGCCACTCAATGCGGTCATAAGCCTTGGCAAAATCAATTTTGAGGAAGAGGGTTTTCTAGTGAGACCTCTCGACCCATTCAATGCCTTCCCAGACAACAATAATGTGGCCAAGAATAAATCTAGATTTGATGAAACCAGTTTGTTTAGGTCGGAAAATCAAAGGAAGGACATGACAGATTTTCAGAGCAAGAGCTTTGGTAATGATCTTGTAAGACACATTGAGAAGAGTAATAGGTCTCCAATTGTGGATATCGATGTAGAGTGCACTGCAAGAAGACTTAAGTAGACCCCAACTTCTTAGAGCTGCCTCAAACTTCTTGTTCAATCATCCCAATCCCACACTTATCTTCTTAGGGTATATAACAACTTTTCCAAGACACCAAATCACTCTTTTGATCACAACTTGGCTTCCCAAACCAAGACACCAGTCTCTGCAATTTATCTTTTAGGGACCTTTCCCTAAACCAAGCCTAAGAGTAAAACTCTTTACCAGAGTCTTTGATCAACCAATCTAAGGGATAGTAGACTTTTATTAGACCCCAAGGGTTGAGAATCCACCAATAGATTCAATTCTATAGACCCAAGGTTGGTCAAACACTAACTGGTCTAGATTCCCTTATAGCCCTATCCAGAGGGTTTTTCGAGCATAACTTTCTATCACAAAAGGATTTGACTAATCTGATTTAGATTATAGATACCCTTTATGGAGTTTTGAAAACCCCCAAAGCCTTAGCACTTCACTCTACTCCTGCACCACTAAACTCTTGCAAAGCTCACAAGCCTAATTAGCTAGGTTATGCTTGGATTACTAAGCAAGTGGTCTAAGGTGGGTTCACAAAATGAACACAAGGATTTTGATAGCTTCCTTTAATACAAAATGATCTAGATCCACCATTGGTTTGACCCTTCCAACCATATAGCTCACATGCATGTGACTCTACTTAAAAACCAGGCTAATTACATAGAGATAATTAGCCTAGGGTTTTGCCTTAAAAATCAAAGAACAATCATTGAGCTTCTAAGCTTTGGAATCTTAAAAGGCATGATCCTAACTTGTATTTCCCAAGTGGATGACAAGATCCACTTGATAAATCCCAAGTTAGGGTCACATCTTTGGAGTAGACCCAGTAAACTAGGGATTCTCAGACAATGGCCAAACAAAAATCTCTAACTACTATGAAACTTCACAAAAATGAATAAAAAAAAATGGACTGTTAAAGAAACTCAAATCATCTCACAGTTCTGCAATTGGTTTCACAAAATGAATCCGTACCAAGTCGTACACACACCAAATAACTCATAAAACTCTTCTATTTCCTTCCCTAAACATCAACATCCGTACACAGTGACTTCTAACCTTCCTAGAAGGCACAAGGACATCAAATACCATCATCTTGGCATTAAAGATGCTCCAAGAAGTTGGTGTTTCCATTTCCATTTGAGTTTCCATTCCTTGAGCAACATTTTGCAAAATTTGCTCATGCAACATTTTGCAAAAAGACAACTTTTTAGCAACATTTGTCAAAGTTGTGTTTTTTGGGCAAGATGCCAATTCTACCAACCTCCAAGGATTTAGGAGTGATCCAAAACATGACAAGAACCTATACTAAGGCTTCAAAAATAAATCCAACCTAAGGACTAAAATGACCAAAAAGACTAAACTTGGTCTAACATGGTTTCAGGCACCCTTAAGGTTTATAACCTACCTTAGGATCCTTCACCTTACAAAATAGACCCACACATGCACACACTAGGGTGATCCAAAGGATTCACACCTTATTACAACCAAACTAACATTAAAATAGAAACTGTAGGAGGTTCCCTGCACCATACTCCCCATGGAAAAAGTAACTCAAGTCTCTTGAGTTGGGAGGTCTTCAAGTGTATGGCCTATCTTCAGAATGTCTTCAGGGGTCAACCAGGTAGCATCTTCAATGTTTTTATTTTTCCATTTGACTAAGTACTCATAGTAAGTGGCCCTCCTAGTATTCATGTTCACTCTCTTATCTAGAATGCTTTCAGTCTTAGGAGGAGTTGCTTGGGGCATGTCCTTGAGTGGTTGGAGTGTAGGAGGCTCTACAGTACTTGCAATATCATCAGTACTAACAACACCTAATTTATATGCATAGATATCTGCAACATAATAGGAGATAAACCAATGTGGGAAGGTAGATCAATCTTGTAGGCATTATTGCCACATTTCTTCAAAATCTTGAAAGGGCCAAGCTTTTTAATCATAAGCTTTGTATATTTCTCCTTTGGTAGTCTCTCTTTCTTGAGGTGAATCATCACCAAATCTCCCACTTTAAACTGTAAGTCTCTCCTCTTTTTGTCAGCTTGTTCCTTATACTTCTCAGTGGTATGTTGTAGTTTGGTCTGCACTTGTTCACGGATGTTATTCATTACTTTAGCAAAGTCTTCTACTAGGGCACTTCTTTTATCCATGTCTTTGATGTCTCTGAGTTCCAATACCCCTCTAGGGTGTGTACCATATACAATCTAAAATGAGTCAAACCAGTACTCCTATTGACTGAATCATTGAATGAGAACTCTACTTGGGCTATGATAGCATTCCAAGTGGCTCCATGTTCTTGGGTAAGGCATCTCAAAAGGTTTCCAAGGGACCTATTTATAAATTTTGTCTGACCATCAGACTGTGGGTGATATGCAGATGACAGTGAAACATTTGTCCCTAGTTTTCTCCATAGTGTTCTCCAAAATGTCCTAAAAACTTAGGATCCCTATCTGATATGATTGATAGTGGTTGTCCATGAAGTCTTACAATATCTCTAAATAATAACCCTACTATGTGGGATGCATCATGAGTTTTTCTACAAGCAATGAAGTGTGCCATTTTATAAAATCTGTCTACTACAACATAAATATTGTCAAATCCAGATTTGGTCTTTGGAAGACCGAGGACAAAGTACATACTTACTGAATCCCAATGTTTTGAAGGGATGGGTAAAGGAGTGTACAACCCTACATTGGAGGTTTTCCCTTTGGCTTGTTGACAAATTGAACAACTTTCCACAAAGCTCCTGACATTTGTCTGCAACTTGGGCCAGTGGTAGAACCTTCTAACAAGTTCCAATGTTTTATCCACTCCAAAGTGACCAGCTAGGCTTCCAAAATGCTTTTATTTGATAATGTTCTCCCTCATGGATCCTTTTGGGACACATAATAAACTACCTTTGAAAAGAAGAGCATCCTGCACAGTAAATTTTGAGAAATCAGTGTGGTATATGTCTGTCATCTCTGTGCAAATTTGGTATGCCTCCTTGAAATCCTCATCCATAGCATACATATCCTTCATGACATGAACTCCAACACTCTCCAATTGAATGGTTTGGATGGTTAGGTGTCTTCTACTAAGAGCATCAGCTGCTTTGTTTACAATCTCTTTCTTGTGCTTGATAGAAAATGTATAGGACTGCAAGAATTCCATCCATTTCACATGTCTATGATTAAGTTTCTCCTGTCTATTCAGAAAGCTAAGTGCATGATTATCAGTAAAGACTACAAATTCCTTGGGTAACAAATAATGCCTCCATTTCCTAATTGATTGAACCATTGCATACATTTCAAGATCATAGGTTGAGTATTTTTTCTTAGCTTCATTGAGTTTCTCACTGAAAAAGGCAACTGGCCTCCCTTCTTGGCTCAAGACTCCCCCAATGGCTTTATTGCTTGCATCACATTATACTGTATAAAACCTTGTGAAAATATGGTAGGACTAAGATAGGTTTCTCTATAATATTTTTATTCAACAACTCAAAGGACTCATTAGCTTCATTAATCCATGTAAATGTGCATTTTCTTCCACCTTTAATGGTGTTGATAATGGGAGCACATATGCCACTAAAATTTTTGATGAATTTCCTATAAAAGCTACATAAACCATGAAAATGTTTTACCTCTGAAGGAGTAGTAGGAGGTGCCCAATTGAGGATGGCTTCAACTTTGGAAAGATCCATCTTGAGACTGTTCTTGGAGATCACAAAACCTAAGAACACAAGTTCTTCTTGAAGAAATACACACTTATCTATGTCTATCTTCAATTGTTCCTCATGGAGTTTTCTCATCACCATGTCCAAATGCTTGAGGTTCTCTTCTCTGCTCCTGCTAAAGATCAAAATATCATCAAGATATACAACAACAAATTTATTGAGAAAAGGTTTCAACACTTCATTCATTAGTCTCATAAAAGTGCTTGGAGCATTTGAGAGACCAAAAGGCATCACAAACCATTCATAGAGGCCTTCTGTGGTCTTGAATGTTGTCTTCCATTCATCTCCACCTCTAATTCTTTTATGATGGTAACCACTCTTGAGATCTATCTTGGAGTAATAGCTTGCACCCCCTAAACAGTCCATCAAATCCTCTATTCTAGGAATAGGATACCTATATCTGATGGTTATCCTATTGATTGCCCTAGAATCCATACATAGTTTCCATGTGCCTTCTTTCTTGGGTGCTAGGACTACAGGGACACCACAAGGGCTCACACTTTTCCTAATGAGACCTTTTGACAACAATTCTTCAATCTGCCTTGCTATCTCTTGGTTTTTTTTAGGGGTCATCTTGTATGCTACTTTGTTTGGAATAGTGGCCCATGGTATGAATTCTATACAGTGACTCACTTCTCTTTCAGGTGGAAAAGAATCTGGTGTACTTTTAGCTATGATACCCTTATACTAATCTAACAGTGCTTTGACCTCTTTGGGGCCTACATCCCTATTCGGGGCCTTGACCTTTGGCTCTTTCACTGGTGTCTTTTTAGGCCTCACCACTAATGCATAACAAGGTATATCCTTTTCTTTTAGCACCTTCATGAATTCTTTCTCTCATACATGCAAGACACTACTAGTAACATGTTTTTCTTTCTCACAGTCAGGGAGTGGATTCATCACATACTCAACACCATCCTTAACTATAGTATATACATTATACTGTCCATCATGCTTGGCATCTACATAAAATTTCCAAGGCCTACCTAATAAAAAATGACATGCATCCATCTCTGTGATATCACATAGAACTCTGTCTATATACTCCCCTATCTTGAAATCTACCCAAACTATTTCATTGATGATGGTTTGTTTCTCTTTTGTCAACCAAGAAGCTTTGTAAGGGAAAGGATGAGGGATTACATGCAACTTTAACTTAGTAACTAACTCCCTAGATGCAATATTATTAGTGGATCCAAAGTCAACTATAACTTTGCATACCTTGTTATTCACCTTGCAGCTTGTTCTGAATAATGACTTCCTCTGAGGTAGTTCTGCAGTAGTAGGTACTCTTAGGAGTGTCCTTTGCATCATGAGGCATTCTCCTTGTTCTAGATTTATAGGCCTTGAAGTTGTAGAGTGGTGTGAGGACACACTTTTACTATCATCTTCTTGGGTGAGTTGTACTCTTCTATCCCATCCTTGTCTACCGGTGTCATTCTTCTCCGGGCATCTAAAGGACCAGTGTCCAATTTGATTGCAAGTAAAACACTTCGCTGTGAAAACACTAGGTCCTCTTCTGCCAAATATCCCTTTGTTGTTTGATCTCCTACCTCTGAAGTTACCTTTGTTATTGTGTTCTCCTTCTGACTCTTGGTTATTAAACTCTCCGTGGATTCTTTGGAATTGACCTCTTCCATTGAACCTACCTCTACCTCAGAAATTACACCCTCTACCTCTATTATTTTTTTCTCCTCTCCTTTTCTACTTTTCTTCAATTTTTAGTGCCATTTGGAAGCACTTATGTACTGATTCAGGGTTGAATAAACTCATTTCATCTTGAATGATATACTTTAGCTCATTTAGATACCTTGCAAGCTTGTGCTTCTCACTCTTAGGGACTTTGGCCTTCAAGGTCATCCTGTGAAATTCTTCAGTGTACCCACTCACATCAAGGTATTTTTGTCTTAGATTTTGCAACTTTTTATGGAGGGTGATCTCATAGTCCTCTGGTATAAACTATTTTTTGATTTCTACCAACATCCTTTTCCATGTTGAGATAGGGTTCTTTTCTTCCTCAATCCTTTCATTTTGTAGAAAATTCCACCAACTTAATGCAGGGCCTTTCATTTTGGATTTTTCCACCTTGACCCTCTGATTTTCAGAGACATTGTCACACTCAAATTAATTCTCCAAAGCTTCTATCCAATCCATACATTCTTCAGGGATCATTTTCCCACAAAACATGGGAATGTCTGATTTTTTTATCTCTCCTTCTAACTCTCTCAAGAGCTTCTTTATCTCTTCTTCCATCTTCGTCTTCTTGGCTGCTTGCTCCCTAAAAATTTTAGCCAATTCCACATTAGCGATTCTAGTGGGAACTTCCTCTCCTAGAGGATCTTCTATCTTGTCACCCATCCTTCACTTCTTTTAAGGTCTTAACAAGCTCTGATACCACCCGATGTAGAGTGCACTGCAAGAAGACTTAAGTAGACCCCAACTTCTTATATCTGCCTCAAACTTCATGTTCAAGCATCCCAATCCCATGCTTACCTTCTTAGGGTGTATAAAAACTTTTCCAAGAGACCAAATCACTCTTTTGATCACAACTTGGCTTCCCAAACCAAGACACCAATCTCTACAATTTATCTTTTATGGACCTTTCCCTAAACCAATCCTTAGAGTAAACCTCTTCACCAGAGGCTTTGATCAACCAATCTAAGGAATGGTAGACTTTTCTTAGACCCCAAGGGTTGAGAATCCACTAATGGATTCAGTTCTATAGACCCTAGGTTGGTCAAACACTAACAAGTCTAGATTCCCTTGTAGTCTTATCCAAAGGGTTTTTCAAGCATAACTTTCTATCACAGAAGGATCTCACTAATCTGATTTGGATTCTAAATACCCTTTATGGATTTTTTAAAACCCTCGAAGCCTTAGCACTTCACTCTACTTCTGCACCACTAAACTCTTGCAAACCTCACATGCCTAATTAGCTAGGTTAGGCTTGGATTACTAAGCAAGTGGTCTAAGGTGGGTTCACAAAATGAATACAAGGACTTGGATAGCTTCCTTTAACCCAAAATGATCTAGATCCACCATTTTTTTGACCCTTCCAACCATATAGCTCACATGCATGTGACTGTACTTAAAAACCAGGCTAATTACATAGAGATAATTAGCCTAGGGCTTTGTCTTAAAAATCAAAGAACCATCATTGAGCTTTTGAGATTTTGGAATCTTAAAAATCATGATCCTAACTTGTATTTCCCAAGTGTCTAAGAATATCCACTAGATAAATCCCAAGTTAGGATCACATCTTTGGAGCAGACCCAATAAACTAGAGATTCTCAGACAGTGGCCAAACAAAAATCTCTAACTCCTATGAAACTTCACAAAAATGAATAAAACCAACTGGAATGTTAAATAAACTCAAAGCATCTCAAATTTATGCAACTGGTTTCACAAAATGAATCTATACCAGGTCATACACACACCAAATAACTCAGAAAACTATTCTATTTCCTTCCCTAAACATCAACATCCGTACACAATGACTTCTAACCTTCCTATAAGGCATAAGGACATCAAATACCATCATCTTGGCATTATAGATGCTCCAATAATTTGGTGTGGCCATTTACATTTGAGTTGTCATTCCTCAAGCAACATTTTGCAAAAGTTGCTCATGCAACATTTTGCAAAAAGACAACTTTTTAGCAACATTTGTCAAAGTTGCATTTTTTGGGCAAGATGCCAATTCTACCAACCTCCAAGGATTTAGGAGTGATCTGAAACATGACAAGAACCTATACTAAGACTTCAAAACATAAATTCAACCTAAGGACTAAAATGGCCAAAAAGACTAAACTTCATCTAACATGGTTTCATGTAACCTTAAGGTTTATAACCTACCTTAGGGTCCTTCACCTTACAAAACACACCCACACATGCACACACTAGGGTGATCCAAAGGATTCACACCTTATTAAACCAAACTAAAATTAAAATAGAAACTACATGAGGTACCCTGCACCAGATATCCTCAGGAACTCTTGCCTTGGATATGAATTTGATATTGCCCTTGTTTATGATGTCCCATAAAGAACGAGAGTGAAAAGCCTCTAATTAAACTTTATGAAGGTCTGGGCCAATGACATCCCAAAGAGCTTTGTAAAACTCAAGAGGAAAGTCATCACACCCAGGGGCTTTTTCATTCGCCATAGAATAGAGAGCTTCCTCGAGATCTTAACTAGTGTGAAATTTTAATTCCTGGAAATTAAACAAAATTAACAAAAAAATATTATATCTTACTATTTAATCAAATTTATTGTTACTCCCTTTTTTTTCTTATGTTTAAAATCTCATATTTATCAAAATAAGGTTCAATTAATGTTTCATGCTTAATGGTTTGTCTAAGTGTTCTATCGTTTTAGTCCTTCTCGTTGCTTATGTATATTTTTTTCCGTTGAACTTGAACCTTTGAACC
Organism: Thuja plicata; assembly: GCA_018584345.1. Classification (NCBI taxonomy): domain Eukaryota; kingdom Viridiplantae; phylum Streptophyta; class Pinopsida; order Cupressales; family Cupressaceae; genus Thuja; species Thuja plicata. Next base: position 4,983,614 of record MU228471.1, on the reverse strand, counting down.
TCTTTTGGGTCAATTCAAGGTTCATGGTTCAAATTCTACTCAACACATATGTATGTTTCATGGCTTTGTCTACAAAAAATATCAAGATTTGGTATGTAGTGTCAATCATTGAACTTGAACCTCTTTTGGGCCAGTTTAAGGTTCAAGGTTCATTTGTAAAATGGTCCAAACACACTTAGCCATTTTTAGTCTTTGTAAGTGTTAAGTAATGGTGTCACTTATCTTGTGCATGTATGGTCGGTCCAATTTTATTGTTTTCTTCATATATATATTGAACTTGAACCTTTGAATCTCATTTGGGGCGGTTTAAGGTTCAACGTTCACTTCATAAATGGTGACAAGGATGCATTATAATGCAATTCATGGAATGTTTGGCACCTGGGAAGAAATATTTCAGGCATATCAAGATTTGAAAATCCAATTATGGGAACTTGAGCCTATCACGCGGAAGGGTTTTGTAATAAATGTGGTGTCAGATTCCCGTCCAATCGGGAGTAAATTTTCCTGATAGTTCAGTTGTTAGAGGTGTATGAATACCTCAATTATATTTATTTGTTCCTATATTTATGAGCTTTAAGTCCTTTCTTTGTTCATAAATTTTTGAGGAGACGAAAGGCACCAGAGATAAACGTAGCTTCCTATTCCCCGGTGTAGCAGGGATTTAATGAACATAACAGGTGAGTTTTGTCATCCTTCACTAGCCTCATTGTTCATTTTCTCAGAAAAGGCAAAAAATGGAATTTTTTATTTATACCTCAATTTATTTATATTCTAGAATCCTCTATTGAATTGTAATGGTATCCACAAGGCCTATTATGTCCAAATTGGGGTGTACTTCTTGCATGATAAGTACCCTTTCAGAGATGGATGACACATCCCTGATTCAGGTTGACCTGGGGGAATTTTTAGAAAGGACAAAAAACCCAGAAGAAGGTTTGATGATGGATATAATTATGAAAAGTGGTTTAGTTGAAGCTATTGTGCTCCCTACTATTGCACCCTACCCAAAATTAGTTTTAGAATGGTTGAACAAATATGATGCAGACGGAAGATGCATTCAAAATGCCAATGGTGGTGTATCAGTAAAAATTGATAGAGAAACATTGATGGCTGCAATGAGGATTCCAAATAAAGAACCCTATGAAGATTAGTCAATTAGCATGTCATACTCTTTATCCTCAAAAAAAACAAAGTTTTAAAAGAGTGTAATCACTAGACATTGGCTTCTTAGAGCGCAGAAAGGAGGTTCAAGACTTCCAAAACCACTAACCAGGGAACACCTCATTAAGGAAGTTAGAAATATTGTCATTTTGTTTAACACAATTAAAGGTAATGCCCATTCTTTCTACTGGGAAGATTGGATGCATTTTCTCTTTCAAGTGTTTGTTAGAGGTGATAAATTCCTGGACTAGGTTGAGGTAATTGCAGATAGGCTACATGAAAACCTGAGTAATTTCACTGGAATGATAGGATTTTACATGTCTTCTTATCTTCCCAAGAGAATGAAAAGGTTTGTATCATGAACATTGGGCTGAAGGGATGAAAATATATGAGTTTTACTCTCATGTGCAACAATGGAGAAATCCTGAAAATTTTCACGAGGGTAAATGATGTTTTTGTAGGAAGATTGGTCTATGAGTTACAGGGGAATACAAATAGAAGACTTTCAGATGAAGCAATGTAATTGATAGGTATCTATAGAAGGTAGTTTTTCCAATTTATGAGGTTCACCTATATCAGAATCAAAGGCTTTGAAGGTGAACCCTTCAAATTACCTAGGTATGATCTAGATAGCCATTTGTTAATGGAAGTTGGTAGAAAAATGGCTCATATTGATAAAAGGTTAGGACGAAAAATAAATTTTGAAGTAGTGTTTCTTGTGGAGTTAGGATTTTATAGCTGCAAATATGTTTCTGATGCTTTGAACCTGGAATCAGAATTCAAAAAGATGAATTTGCAATACTATAGTGCTAGGCCTAAATTTGATAATAGAGGATATGTCATGGCTCATTTAAATGTTGTAGAAGGATTTATTCATACACCCCAATTAGAGGATTACTGAGAAAATTGTAATGAAAATTTTGAAGTCAGAACTAGGTTATGGCCAAGACTTACATTAAATCAATTTATTACTCTGCAATTGGCGATGAATATTTATGGGGTTATAGAAGAAGGAGAGGATACATATTAGATTCCCAGTTCATAGAAATAGTTCAAGGGCCACCAATCCGATAAATTGGCTATAAGAAGAAATAAGATTGTAGTGTTCAAATCAGAACCTTCAATGTGATCAGACGAACATAAAATGGTTAAGAGAGCGTAGACTTGGGAAATCATTGGCCTCAAACTTGAAGATCATGCAGAGACACACATTGGTTTTTATTCACGGGCCCTTATTTAACCTACTAATCATTTGTTAACATTGATATTGCAGGTTCAACCAAAACAAAGCTCAAGAAGCACTAGTTAAGAAATCAAAGAAGTCTTCTCTGCACTCATCCCCTGTTCGTATTACTCTCTCTAGAAGCAAGAAGAAGAACAAGAAAACTCCAAAAAGAAAAGTATTTGTAGACCTAGACTTAGTAGAAGAAGTCCTTGAAACTATGGACAACCATGTTCCTAAAAATCCTCTAATGGACAATGTTGAGATAGAATAAAATATGGTAGAAATCTCAGGAGTTGTGAATGGTATGGCTGTTAGAATAGTCCCTAAGGATAACTGAGAGGGGGGGGGTGAATCAGTTATCAACTACTTTAATTATTTTCTTTGCTTAGATATCAATTAACATAAATTAAATGTACATTCAGGTAACACAATAGAGAACACAACAATTTTGGTTACGGGGAAACCAAATAGGTAAAAACCCCGGTGGAAATTAGCACCCACAAAGAACTATACTTGAGTATAATTATCCCTGTTAAGAGATCTTGCAACCCTGTTAGGAGTTGTTCTTTACAATGCAATAAGTACAGAGACCTGGTTAAAGGTTGGACCTTGTTAGGAGTCTTTTACAATTAATCTTGTTAAGGGTGAGGACTCACTGTCCAAAAGCTCACTGCTAAAATGATGAAGGCTACAACCTTCAGTAGAACAGATATACACTATATCTGATAGATGAACTATTTGAGTAGACCTTCTATCTTGATCAGTTCCAATGTGTTGTATACTTCCACTTCTTCTTCACATAGATCCTTTCTTGATGAATGAAATGTCTCTATTGTCCCAAAACAACAAACATTTTGTCCTGCTCTTTTTCTGTCTTTATTCTTTTCATTCACACTTGGCGTTCATTAATTGAACTACTATAAGTATCTTCTCCAAAGGATGTGATCTTCATCGGCTCTAGGATTCCCTTAAATACTTCTTTAGTCAGCCACATCATCCATGCAACCTGATTAGAAACACACAACTCATATTGAATAGACGTGACGCTCCACAAAGTCGGCTCCACCAAATTAACTCCAACTTCATGATTTTGATAGAACATGTTTGGCGCCTTTAGATAATTATCTTTAACTCATAACTAAACATGAATACAAACACATATATCCCAAAGATAGGCGCAACTCAAGAAATAATGTAATTACGTCGGCTCTTCACAGATAGTCTTCAATCTCTGTAACTGTCATAACTGATTAACATAAATCTACTGAAACTTCATATCTGACTCAGCATGAATGTACATAGCATCTAGAACATGTATACACCATGGAAATGAACATGCATAGCTCCAGAACATCTATACTAATAGTTGCATATAGAACACTGTTGTATATTATATGTTGTCATCAATGACAAACATACAATCAATTATTTTCACAGAAGCAAATCTCCAACAATCTCCCCCTTTGACATTGATGGAAACATATGATATCATCAACTCAAAGTGTCTTTCTTCTTTTTACAATCTTCTCAATATCCTCATCAAAATTTCCTCTTCACTGGTGTTGCTCTGTATACTCCCCCAGAGTACCCTTACTAATACTTCCCCCTTGACATCAATGACAAAGGGTATTAAACACCATTAAGCACAGGTACTACTCCAAAAGTAGAGTAGTCAACCATTCATCAGTCACCAAGGACTGATGTTCTTGCTGCAAGTTCTAATCAGACTCATGAAAGGGAATTACTCCTAACTTCTCCATGAGATGCTCAAAAGTATCTTTTGATAATGGCTTTGTAAAAATATCTACTAATTGTTCTTTAGTTCTCACATAATCCAACTTTACTTCTCTTTCTGCAAATTTTTCTCTTAGAAAATGGTATTTGATCTCAATGTGTTTTGTCTTTGCATGCATCACAGGGTTCTTTGACATATTGGTAGTACTAGTGTTGTCACAGTGAATAATAATAGGATAATCAATCTGAATACCAAAGTCTTTAATCATCTGTTTGATCCAAACCATTATTGAACAATTCAATGCTACTGCAATATACTCAGCTTCTGTTATTGACTGAGAGATACAATTCTACTTTTTACTTGTCCAAGTGACCAATCTATCTCCAAGAAATACTGCTCCTCCTGATGTACTCCTTGTGTCATCAACACAACCTTCCCAATCTACATCTGTGTACACATGAAGTTGTATATTCTCTGAGTTAGGATACCATAAACCATAGTCAATAGTCCCTTTTAAATATCTGAATATTCTTTTTATTTCCATTAGATGATTTTTCTTGGGTTTAGCTGCAAATCTTCCAACAATGCCAACTGCATTAGAAATATCAGGTCTAGATTGAGTAAGATATATGATTTTTCCAATCATAGACTTGTATAGGGTCTTGTCAACTGTTGTGGAATAATCATCTTTAGAAAGCTTGCTTCCTGTTATCATGGGGGTGCTTACTGGTTTGAAATCTTCCATCTTGAAAGTCTTCAATATCTCCTTCACATACTTAGACTGATTTATGAATATGCCTTTGTCTGTTTATTCTACATTTAATCCAAGAAAGTATTTGATAGGTCCAATCATGCTCATTTCAAATTCACTTTTCATTTCTTTGGCGAATTTTGCACTAAGTTTTTCATTACCTCCAAAGATAATGTCATCAACAAAAATAGCAACGAGTAGTAGTCCTTCATCTATCTCTCTTATGAATAAATTACAGTCTGCTGCTCCTTTTCTGAATCCTATCTTTGTTAAGTAACCATCAGGTCTCTCATACCACACTCTTGGGGCCTGTTTAAGTCCATAAAGTGCTTTCTTTAATCTACATACCATGTCTGGTTTATCTTAAATTTTGAATCCTTCAGTCTGCTCTATGTAGACTTCTTCCTTCAAGTCACCGTTCAGAAAAGCCGACTTGACATCCATTTGGTATACCTTAAAGTTCTTGAATGTTGCATAGGCCAAAAAAAACTTGATAGCTTCAAGTCTTCTCACAGGGGAAAATGTATCAGTTTAGTCTATTCCTTCTCTTTGCGCATATCCTTTACATACTGATCTAGCTTTGTTCCTTACCACTGTGCCTTCTTCATTCATTTTGTTCCTGAATATCCACTTTGTTCCAATCATGTTCTTGTCATGAGGTCTAGGGACCAGTTCCCATGTTTCATTCTTGATTATTTGATCTA